>CAIGRF010024082.1:35304-50822 GCA_903798235.1 Fraxinus ornus
ATAAAATTATAAATTGACAAAAATACACACAAATGACAAAACTATTGAATTTTACATATTTGGATGAATTTTCAAAAAATTTCATTATTTTTAATTTTTTAATTTTATATATTTTTTCACTGGTCCGGTTTGATTTTAAACCGCAATTAAAATTCTCAAATCGAAACCAAACCGTTTTTGACCGGTTTGGTTTGGTTCAAAACCATTTCGTTGACGGGTCCACGTGGCACCAAACCGACGGTTTCTAAATTGCGGTTTCAGTTTGGTTTTCCGGTTTGGCGGTTTTTGCTTACAACCCTAGGCGTATGTACGATTTTACCCTTAACAAACTTATCAAGTGAAGGGTATATAAGGAATTTCCACAAACAATCGTGGCCGTTGAAGACATGAGGATATAGCCACGCGTCATAATTCTAAAAATATATAAAACGCACACACCAAAATTCAATTGCAATTGCAACAATTTAGAAAATATTTATCAGGTAATTCTCCATTCAATTCACAAGGGAAGTTCTTCTCTCTCTGCCTTTTATTTTAGACATCGTAATCTTTCTTCCTAGGATCGTCCTTCAATTTGGTTAGCTTAGTAATTTTTTGTAATTTTATTTATTTATTTATTTATTTTTTTTGTGATTATTACCATCAATTATTATTTTTTTTTTCTCCAAACTCATATATGTATCATGCAATGTACGTGTTTCTGGTTTGAGCTTGGTGGGTTTTAATTAGAATGTAGAATGTAGTTTTAAATATCATTGATCAGTTTATAATGCACGTCTCAAGATTAGGGTTCTGTCCCTCATTTTGCAGGAATTACAAATAATTTATTGAATTTTGTTTGTTGTTTAATTATCGGAGGTGGAAACTTGGGAGAACCTGGTACAATTTTATATGATAAAAGGTGAGTTTTTAGGTTTTGTTTCCATTTTTTGTGTTTTTTAGTCATACCATTGCATGGGGGGTTTGCGATAATCTGTTTTTATTTTTATTTTCTATTTTTTTTGTGTTTGTTTTGAGTCATTTTCTTCTCGCTTCATTACCGTAATTTTTTTTTCCCTGAAAAGATGTAATATGTAATTTAAATTGTTCGGAAGGTTGTTTTATTGCCTCATTTGGTTGAAGTGTGAGAATTCTTTAAGCTGTTCTCACTCTAGGTACATTTAAATTTAGGAAATCTCGAAATAATTAGAATTGTAGAAGTATAGAATCTGAGCTATGGGGGTTCCATTAGTCGTGGATGTTATTGGGTTCAACAGTATCTTATTCGTAAAACTTCCCATGTTTATGTTTTGACTTTTAGATTACTGAACTTTCGTGGTTATAGTTACTTTATAAATGTGATACAACAGTTATTGGAATGCGTTTGTCACTTTAAATGGGAGGAAAGATGCACAGGACAAGTCAAATTTTATTTGGGACAGTTGTTCCCTTGTTGAACTTTGGCTTTTACTTGTAGACATGTTGTGTTCTGTACTTTTGGACTTTTGTCTTGCCATTCAAGTTTGGGGAAAGTTAATAGTACTTGTATTTATTTTGTCTGATCCCATTTGTCGTAGATCTATGGTTCAAATATTGTGCAAGTCAATGGTTATTTGAATTTATTATTAACGGTAAACGAGAGAAGGCATATAGAGCAAAAGTCAAAGTCTTGTTTTAGACGGTTGTCTTTCTTTGTTGTGGCTTTGGCTTTCACTTTAAATACTATTTTTCCTACCTCCTTATGGGAAACTCTATAGTCTGCACTCGCAGTTATGAATTATGATAACAATGTTGTGCGTGTTTATAATGTTACTTACACATGTTAGCTTGGGAACTTTGATTTGATTTTCAAGTCTGAAAAAAGACATTGAGGCATTTGAATTCTTGAGATAAATGGAGACTGTTCATGGTGGTTTAGCTAGCTAGTTGTAGATGTAACACGACAAGGTTATTTATTCTTTGAAATATAAGACAAGCATGCTTTTATTGTTCCATTCTTGTTAGAAAAGAGGAGAGAGAGGCCTACACAAGATGATCACAAGGACTGAAATCAGGGAGTGATCCTTAATAAAGAAATTATCTCGTCATTTAAGTTTTGACTTATCTTTTACCATGTCTAGGTTATTTTCCCGATGATTGGTCTTCTCTGCCACAAGTTTTGAGTTTGCTAACTTTGCTTGGATGATTTTTAGTTCAACAACAAGTAATTATTAATTAATATGGCTTCAATTTTTTGATGCATGACATCTGATGCAGGCCTCTCGAATATGGGGCACTGGAGCACACAGTTCACTGGCCATAGCCATTTACATCCTGAACATTGCATCTATTATGGGAGCTTAACAAATTTTCCTCAACCTAATGTCCGCTCAGTGATTCCTGATCTGGGAACTACTACTAATTTTAATCTTCACCATATGCCAGAACCGCATGATAGTGCTCGATTATATGGGATTACACAGTACAATGGTGCGCAACATCAGCATCCAGTCTCGAATCTTAATTTAGCTGTTGCCGCATCAACTGGTCCGTACTATCCATATATGGCACCTCCATCTGGTATTAGAGATATTTCTGTTCCAGTAAATAATGGGGCACACAATCAGTTGTCACTTGCAAGCACTCAGAGAATCATTGGTATTCCGACAGTCAGCTATGGGAGCAACATTGCATACATGGATGGGATCAGAGGTTCACTTAACAGAAAGAATGCTGAAGGGGTTCCTGTAAATTGCCAGTATCACAATGTTTCAGCGGGCTCTAGTTCTTCTGTTGCTCCTATGACAGCCAGGCCAGCTGAACATGATGTTGCTTCATTGAATGGTACTTTTCAACCACCCGAGCTTGGATCGAATGAACCGATGACATCAATGTTGGAAAATGAATTTCAGAGAAGTGTGAGGAACAGATCTGGTATTATCCTGCCTGAACCTGTCCTGGCCAATAACGTTAGCCATTTGATTCAAGGAAGTTACTTCCCTCTACCTGTTCAGGTTCCTGGCACTTTTGTGTGGACACAAGCTCCCAGTATACTCTACATGCCTGGTAATTGAGCAGACCTCGATTGTTTTTTTTTTGACATCGACCCATTTTGAATTTTTGTCTCCATTCTGATGATCCCCTCCCGTTTCTTGGTCAGGAAGTGTGAATGGAGCTCGTGTTGAAGCTGGGAATGCGGGCATCCAAGGTTATCAAGTAACTGCTGGTAGCACAAATGCCTCTAGTTCTCATCCTTCCATTCCTCATTGCCACCCCAATCTCCATTATCTACCTTTACCTATACAAGGGATTGGAGGACATAACATTAACTTCCCTTCACAAGTGGCTACATCTTCAAACAGAATCTCAACTTCTTCAAATACCAACAACAGTCCTTATCAGGGTGTTATCGGTGCAGAGTTGCTAGCGCCTGTACCTCCAACAGGCTTTCAGTTGTACCAGCCGCAACGAAGAGAAGTCATTCTTGATCCAAATGCATGGCATCAAAACCTTCCAAACTTGAGACTTCTTCCAGAAGATGTAATTGTTCCCCCCACCCCCTTTTGGTTTTTATGCTATTTTCCCCATTCATCTATATTGCTTATGTTTCTGCAGTAATCGCTACATTGTTTGCTAACTGTGTTTGTGTTTCAAATTGTGATATTTATTTAGTCCATTTGCCATCGGCTGGCATTTGCAGGAAATGGCCATGCTAAACATTCCTGGCTATCTTGAAGCTGGAGTATTCATTGATCAACACCAGGATATGCGTCTAGATGTAGATCGCATGACTTACGAGGTGAGGAAGCTATATTTGTACTTATTATGGCCTATTACTTGGGGAAGATTGCTCCATGCAACCAAAACCTTGCTCCTTGTTAAAGGATGGGGACCAACGGTGCAATTTCATTAGATATTGTAGAGCGGTTTATGAATGGTTGTTTCCTCATACAGTCCAAGCCTGTGATGTGATATTACCTGCAAGTCATTTTTCCGAGTTCTTAACATTTTATTAATTACAGGAGCTTCTTGCGCTAGAGGAACAGATTGGCTTTGTAGGCACTGGACTTTCTGAAGACGACATTCAAACCAGTTTGAAAACAAGAACTTTCTCCTTATTGGCAAGATGTTTAAATCACAAAAAGGCAGCACAGGTGGATCAGCAAAGTAATTTCTGTGTCATATGCCAGGTAGTAATTTATCCTCGAGACATCTGATCATGAAGATGTTTGGTTGGCATATGTGGTGATGCAAGAGTAACAATCTATTAGTCCTGTACACATTGCGGATTATATATCGTTCTCTCTTGCCATGATGATTTTGCTTTCAGTTGTTATCTTTGTTGTATATATAATTGAGGACTCGCGAGAAACGTTCTCTCTGCTTCTGGGATATCTGCTTCGAATCTTGGTGTTTTCAATATTATATGAAAAAAAGCTTTATAGTCTTGCATTTGGTAAAGTAACATGGACATATGCTAATTAGAGGACTAATGACTTGCATTTTCTGTTTGCTGGGGCTTTTTGTAGGTTGATTTTCAGGATCAAGAAAACGTTGGAACTCTTAATTGCGGGCACGAATATCATGTAGATTGCATAAAGAAATGGCTGGTCATGAAAAATACTTGTCCCATATGCAAATCCAAAGCATTAAAATAGAGAGGAGGATGGCAGTTGGAAGAAAATTTTACTTTATAATCAGGGATAAAAACTTTTTTTCTTCTGAATGTAACATATTTTGTGTATATTGTAGAGATAGTCATGTCAACATGTTTGAAACATTTTCCCCTCTCGAAATGTACAGACTCGTTTATTCGAGTATGAATGTACTTTTGTTTAATTTGCTTTAGGATATATGCAGCAGTTGAATGTTGAATCAAATCTTCTTAAAAGGTTTGGAATGTGGCATTAGTTTGTTCTTTTAAAGCCCTTGTCAAGTTGATGAATATTTAAGATAACTGGTTGCACCAAAGCTACACCACCCAATTAATTGTCGGGTGAAATAGGTGGCAAACTGGCCAAGCAGTTCGTGGGCTCAGCTAATCCCGGCTTGATCCATGGGTAGTTCAAGCTTGTTTGAGGTGAGTCATGGATCTAGCCCACATTTTTTTCACACCCACGAGCCCAAACGATCTGGCTCATTTGGGCTCGTGGGCTGGCTCATTTTTTCCTCATTTTTGGACTTGTTTTATTAATTTCTTACGACAATTGCCTGTTTTTGGACTCGTGGGGGGTTGAGCCATAAGATTTGAACATGAGCCGAGCTTTGCTCAGCCTTATAGCTCGGATGTCTACAAGCTGAATCGATTTGGTTCATTACCACTCTACAGTGTACTCACATTCCAATAGCTCGTTGATTTAAAACTTGAATACCGAAAATCGGGCATATATGAAAAATAATCTCAAAATATTTGAATTGTTAGTCCTTTTCAGTACAATGTGCCAAACATGCATTAATTGAATAGATAGCGACAACATAAGAGATCAATAAACTACAATGAACATTGGATCTGCAACTTGAGTCTAGATAGAGCAGCTAGCGACCTTCGAACCGTCATCCTTAGTATCAACCTTTATCGTTTGTCCCTTCGGCAAACTGCAAGATCATCTCCGAGTTCAATTTCTTTACGGCGAATTACATGATATATTTGAGTGAGTAGTTCTGTGAAAGCATTCTCGACATTCATAGACTCGAGCGCAGATGTCTCCATCAATATTTTCTCTCACTCTCAGCAAAACCCATGCCATCCTCGGTGGATACAGCACGAAGGTGACGTAAATCTGCCTTGTTGCCCACAAGCATGAACACAATATTTTGGTCCGTATGATCTCTGAGTTCTTTTAACTATCTTTCAACATTCTCGAACGTGGCATGCCGTGTAACATCATAAACAAGCAAATTTTCCACAACCCCGCGGTAGCAAGCGCTTGTGATTGCTCGGTATCTTGAGACGAATAAAATATGTTAAATTAGCATATGTTTGGCTAATATTTATAAATTGGTTATAATCGAGTAAACCATTTTTTATCCACATATTTCATGGGACTCATAAGTACTACTCACTTATGCGTCACTCGACAATCTTATCATCAACGTTGATATATACTGCGCATGACGAATTCTACGCCAATTGTTGATTTAGACTCCAAAGTGAACTCATTACGCGCAAATCTCGACGACAAATTGGATTTTTCGACTCCGAATAGTTGATCAAAACCACCTTAAATAAGTAATTGTAGTCCTCCATCCTGCATCCCCCGTCATTTCAATTCAATGTACGTCATCTATATGCATTTGTGTGTAGTTTATATTTGAAGAAATTGAGCTCAAAACTCCATGTTTATTAGCCGCCGGGTAGAGTGGGTGCCCGGGGGGCGGAGGATTGGCAGCAAATCTTGAAGGAAGAAAAGACGTATGCTGCAAGTAATGCTACTATGGGTTGGCAATTGATTACGGAGTCACATGAAATGAGAGACAATGTTTGGCCAAGCATTAACAAATTATGAATTTTAATGAGAACTTAAAATTAATAACTTATTTTCAACTTTACTCGTAAATAGTTATTTATTTTAAAATTGTACTTACAAGAACAATTTTTTTTTTTTTTGGGGGCGGGGGTATTACAATGAAAAACTTAAAAAACAAACAATTTCAAGAGTAAAAGCGCTTTAAAAACTTTCCATTGATAGGTCCGACTTGTAGTCCATCTTTGTCGACGATCTTGTATNTCCACTTAAAATATGACACGTCACCATAAATTTACAAATAGAATATTTAATTAATATTAACAAACCGAGAACTAGTACTTAAAGACCTGTTTGATAGGATTTTAAAAGGATAAAAATTGTTATCGAAATTAAAAAGTTGCTTCTGAATATGTTTAAATAATTTTCTGAAAGTATTTTATTTGATTAAGAGTTACTATAAAAAACTTCAGATTACTCTTCTAAAAAGCAAAAACCTGCCAAACGTGCACTAAGTGCTCTTAACCAAAGGAAAGCGGAGATTAAATGCAACTTAAAAAGGGAATTAATTATTTATTTTCGCATTAAAATAAAAACCAACAGAATTCAGAATATGCCTCCGTAAGAAAGAAGAAAGCTCCACACTATTTTCCTTCTCCAAACACTCATTAGCCTTTACAACAAACTTAAATTCCCGTCCGTAAAGATGCGAAGCTGCAGCTGCTTTGTATGTTAAAAGCTCCAAATCACCTGTTCATCGTCGCCATAACAAACCATAAAAAGTCGAGCATTGAGCTATAGAACAGAAACTACTAGAAACTACACAGTAAGAAAACTCGATTACCAGAAGCAATATCTGAGACAAGGATGTTATGACTGAAATGGCGATTAAGCCACCATCTGCAACGGAGCCTCCAATTTTTCCCGGATTCATTGTTGGTAAAGATTTCCGGAATCTGGTTAGAATGATCCAGGTGAATTTGATTTCGCCCATCGTCGCCATTATAACATGCAGACATTCTATCTTCTGCACACTGACAAAGGTTCAAGAAACAAGATGCTAACTCCTTCCACACATCGCATTTTGCATATGTAGCATCTAAGTGTAACGCTATCATTTCTGCCAGTTTTTCAGTGTCATAATACCCTGCCATTAAGTATACAAACAACTTAATTTTACCTAAAAGTTAGTTTCAGAAACGTGGCCCCCCAATTATCTTGTACCAATAACAAATATAGTAAAATAAGGCAGAAAACTCAATCGGAATGCAGATTCCTCAAAAATTCTTTAGCAATGAACAAGTAACGGAATTTCATGTTATATAAAATGACATAACGTAGGATGCCTAACTATTCAACATTAATCTTATTAAAAAGTTGTTTGGATAACGACACAAACTCCATGAGACCTTCAGAAAAATACAAGTAGAAATCCATATCATACCCTGTTGATGCATGACCAGAAGTCTCCCCAATGAGTCGTTGCATGTTGGATCCTTCCTCATGATGTCCTCAAAGCATGTAGAGAGTTTTAAATAGTTTTTACCATCAAAATGCTCCAAGAGAGCAGCTTTCAACCTGCAACAAATGAATCGACGTGTTATAATAACACTTGCATACATGCACATATAAATATTTTTTTTATATAGAACTGAATTTATTAATTACAGAATACATAATTACAGCCATCGAGAGGACAAGAAATCCACTAGCATAAAGAAAATCGAGAACAAAATGTATCATTCCAACTAAAAATAATTAGAGAAAAAGAAACAATCCATAACTCAGAAACTCTTTGCTCTCTTTCTTCAAAAATCACGATGCTTCTCTGTGTCCAAATTACCCAAACTGAGAAAACCACGATTGACAACCTTTTTGACAATTCAAGAAGGTTTCGAGAAATATTCTAAAGGATAGACAACAAAGAGGACAAATCTAAAATCTCACTACCATCGAGTTGTGCTGGAACTGAAATTTCCAGTTCGTTGTCTCATTTAAGAGATGAGATCCAACAGATATAATGAGAACAATTTAAGCAAAAAAAGGTTGCATAGTTGATAAGCTCTTTTTATTGATGAGTTTGAAGAGACCTTCATTGAAATTGTCATTTAACCCACTTCCTAAAAAGGATCCTCACAACAAGTGATGTTCACATCAACACTGGATTTCTGATGAAGAATAGTTGTATGGATTTCTGATGAAGAATTAGTTGTACTTGATAATTCCCACACCTGGTAATTATGGAACTGTTACTACTATAACATGCCTTCTTACATATATCTTGGTTATGTTAATTGTTAAAGCATCAGTACTACAATCTCACTAACTAAATAATTGCGTATAAACTGTAGCATCCGTTTGATTCCCTTATTCGTATCTCAAACTGTATCAAATTATTATTTGAACGCCAGTGTATGATAGTTCATAGTCACTGCAGTTAGTTTAGCATCCTCAGTAGTGACAATTGCTATTTTGGAAAAGAAACTATTACCTTAACTGGAGAGCTGTGTCTGAAATTTGAAATAATTTTTCAACTTCATCAAAGGCCTCGTTGACCAGATCTCCAAGAAGCAGCATCTGCCAACATAACAAATGATGGAGACTCGGAGGTTAAATTTTAGACAAATGAAGAACCTGCTCTATTTAGAAAGAAGAAAATTGTGTTTGAATTGGAAAACTAATACATAACCAATACATGTAAGCGCTATGAAGCTATTTGTTATGACTAACACAACTGATCAACTACAACTGTCCCCGCTTCCTTTGTTTTATCTGTTTTCTTATGAAGCCTATCCATATTTCTACATTCGTAGCCATGTAACTTATGAATAATGCTACTTGTACATAAGTAGTTACATAATGGTTCACCTACAGATGCGATGTCAAAAAAGAGTGAGGAAGTTTTGTTTTGGTTTTGGTTTTTTTTTTTTTTAATTTGGTTGAACAAATTTTGACCCAATCATATCTCATCACATAATGTGTATGTAAACCATTATGCAAACATATTATATACATGTAACACAACCGGTAACTTTTTATATGAATGGAAAGTTCTGTTGCTTCAAAAATCATTTTGTAAAAGCCCAATTACTTCGGACGTAGCATAACCTTGTACGTGCACAGATGGTTATCGGACCTTTTGACTTTTGAGTAAAGGTGGAAAAGTAGTGGATCTCAAGCTTATTAGAACAAAGACTTAGTTTGTAACTATTATTGTTAATCATCCCATCTAAAAGCTTAAAATGTTATAAAAAGACGCACGTAAAGTTTAATCTTTTCTTCAACACGCCACCTCACGTGTAAGCTAGGTTCATTTTTTTTTATATCAAACGCACGCGTGCACAATTTTTAATAAATGGGTGCGGAGAGACTTTTAACTCAGATTTTTGACTGGTCAAGATATCGTGTTAACCATCTCATCTAAAAGTTTAAGTTGTTATAAAGTGACCATATGTATTTATTTAAATATTCATCAAAAGTTACTGTAAGAATATACATAGCTGTATAAGGACTGGTGGGTGATGTTTAAAATCTTAGATAGTTTTTCAGAAAGAAAATCAGAATTCTACTCATTTTCAAAAAATAAATACATAAATCATTTATCGAATATGAAAGACAATACTAAACCAAACATCATAACTGCAGTACCTGTATTAAAGGATGAAAGGCCTCAATTATGGGCGGTGTCGAGTAAAGGGCGACGCGTAAGTGCTTCAACGCATTCTTATAGTGATCACTGTGCAATTGCCTGTGCTTGTACAAGGTATCCTCCAAATTTTCAAGAGAGTCAGGCAAACGTAAAGGTAATAGCCATGGAGGTAGACCTACATTTTCAATGAAGTAACAAATATTTGTATATCAATATCTTCACGAACCTAATTCAAAGAAGAATGACAAAAAGGTACACCTTAATAAGGTAGTATATAAAAAATAAACACATCACAGATAACAGCCAGCCTATCAATCAATTTTTTTTTTCTTGTCCTGACAAAAAGAACAGGGTACTGCTACCTAATTAGACAATAAAAGAGAGAAAGGTTACATCCACTCAGTCTAAGCCAGCTGTATAAATTATGATCTGATCATATCATGTAGCATGAATTAGACACATGAAGTCTGAAATATTAGGTGTTATCACTCAAGCCAGATGCTTCTCCCTATGAAGAGATTAATAAAGTACGGATGATTAGCAACGAAATTTATGTGCCTACCCAGTTTACTCCTAACATACGAAACAACATTAGGGGCATGGAGAGATCAAGGTTAATATTTAAATTAAAAACAAACTGATACTGTTTAGTTTGCCAAATTCAAGATGCATGAATGAACAATTTATTTTGCTAACAAGACAGACAAATTCAAGATGTGGTTGACTAAAAAGCATGTATAATAACTTCTAGATTGAACAGGATATAGCAATGAGACAACGATGTAAACTAGAGCCCAAGCTTTTCAGGTATAATTACATAGTACACATTTTTGAGGACATGAACAAATGTAAACTCTTTGTTCTTTAAATAATATACATTATTGTAGGTTCCCACCAATTGCCTTAAAATCACATTGTCGACAAATAAATTAGTGAAGCACTGAATTTTTGGACCTTCATAAAAAACTAAAAATATATCATTGTACCTAATGTTTACAACTATGAAGAGTTTAAACACAAGATGGGAGAGAGGCATATACTATGAAACTCACCACGTGTGTAGAAAATAGATGCACGAGGCAGATTGCTACTATGATTAGAGAAGGAATATTCTTCATCTCCACTTTTCTCGGCAGAACTCTTGTAGAAATCTTGTGGCTGGAAACTGCAGTGAGGAGAGTCTTTAACTTCATTATCATCAATGTCCATGGATTCTTTAGGGTGGCTAACATCATCTTCCAACAATTCTTTGTTGTTGGCGACAGAGGTGTTTGAATCACACTGTAAAGAGAATTTGGCTCCTCCAACTTCAAGAGCATCATGCCCCTCGGAATTATCAATAGACATGTAATTTCCGTCCGGAACTTCTGATTGGTTGGAGTTACTAGAACAGTCCAACTCTGTCAACTGTAACTCTTTTGGAAGACCAGAATACCAGAGCTGGAAAAATGCTAAGCCAACAACCAAATTTGAGATTGGGTCACTCTCAAAACCACGCTCCTGCATAAGACTGATTAATAGTTTATTACTGGTGCTCTAAACCGATGTAAAAGCTAATCCTAGAACATTTAAGATTAGAGCTATCTTGAATTCATCTATGTGGATTCTAGAGTAACAAGTGCACTATCCAATACTTCTAAATGGATACTAATTAATGAATAATGCATTAAATTACTTCCGATCAAGGACGGCATTGTCTAAAACTAGTAAAACTAAAATCGAATGTATAAGAAAATTAAGAACATACCATAGAGCAGCCTGATGTGCATCCTCAGTCCTTCCATGCAAGAGACAGAAAATAATAAATTCCAATTGGACAGCAAACCTATCCTGCTCAGCACTTAAAATTTCAGTATTGCATTAAGTTGAGTTTGCAAATTAGAATTCACAAAAACGAAATAAGAATCCTTTTGTAATTGACTTGTTCTGGACTCGAATGCAACTTATGATTGCATCACCTTATCCACCAAGGTAGAAAAATTTCTACATTATTGCATTAAACTGAGTTTGTAAATTACAATTCACATAAACAAAAAAAGAACCTTTCAGTGATCGACTTGTTTTAGACTCAAACGTAACTAGGGATTGCATCAACTTATCTACCAATGTAGAAAAATCTCTTCCTCCTTTCATAAAAAACCATTCTGTTATATTGAAAACATACCAAGAAGATAGCAACAGAAGACACTACGTTTTAAAAATCAAAATCTCAGTATTTCATGAGTAGACAAGGATATCTATTATCAAATATTTCATGGAAGAGTACATATTTAGTAATCATTCAAGAAACAGTTTTTCCGTATTGTACCTTCGTTGGCCAATTTTTCAGACGGCCAATCTTTTTCATCCACAGTTCATAGAGATTTTGGATTCTTCTTGGGTTGATAGTTTCACCTTTTATGTAGTTGAGAAGCTCCAGCGCAGCCTGCAAATATTGTTGATATGTGTATGCAATCAACAAACATATACTATTGGTATCCAGAAAGAGTTCATTCATATCCGACTCTGATCTTTGACTGAGGATCTCTTCCTATGTGAAGGACACTTCTTCAACTATAGTCCATCCTTGAATTCTCTTTTACACTAAAAGAACGTGCAACATCTATGGAGGTCTCTTGTGAAGTTTGCTAGAATGCTTGTTAGAAGCCCCTTTTATAGTGTTCTCCAGCACCTTTTAAAGTCAAATCGTGGAAAATGTAGTTTCTCGAATTATGATTTGCGAAGTTTTACCATCTTATATGCAATACCAGAATTTTAAACTTACTAGGGGCCATTGTTGTCTCTTTGGAAACTTTGCAATGACATGTTCATAATTTTTTCAACTTTCTTGACTAAACCTAAAAGGCTGTTACAGTTGTTATCATTGATTAAACAAAGGCATTTAGCATATTAATTTATCACTTCGGTTACAATGTCTTTGTAAATTTGCTTAATAGTAGTTACATACTTACATCAAACTTAACTTACAAAGCCCATAAATACAGGATATGGAAAAAAAAAAACCTAAACATGATAAAATTAGAAGATAATGAGGAACTGAATTTAATACCGAATACTTGGTGCGATTGCGTGATAGAGACTGGTCGTGGCCAGTTCCTTTGAGCAGCACACTAAGCACGCCGCTCGCCTCCGCCCAATTGTGTCGCTGGAGGAGTTTTTTCAACAGCCGCCACAGCTTTTTCCTGTGGATGGAGCGCAAGCTTTCGCCCCCGCATTGCAAGCTTCCAATCCCTCGCTTCAGGCAATAGCTCGGTTTGTTCTTAGCCAATATGATTCCGTTTGTTATCCTCACCTTTGTGGAGTGCTTCACCGTGTCCTCATTGTTTCCATGGGGATTTCTTGGCGCTCTTCGTTTGGGTTTCTTCGGTAACTTGACTTCTTTGCCCTGACTTTCGGGTTCCATTACTGATTCTTCTACCATATTCAGGCAAGCAAGGAGAAGCAATTCCCCTTCAGCTGCAGGCTGGTGAAATAGGAGAAAGAAGGAATTGTTACCAGCGATGCAGAGTGATGGGAGAGATTCAACAAATGAAGATGGGGAGAATGAGAAAAGTTTGTGTCTCTTAGAATTCGTAAAATAAAAACCCTAGCCGTTTTAAAACCCTAAAATCATATTAAAAAATTTGATTTTTCAAAAAATCAATTAATTAAAATCACGGCAGTTTTGAAAAACATGCTTTCGTTGAGAGTCGAACTCAAGACCTCCCGCTTACTAAACGGGTGCTCTAACCAACTGAGCTACGAAAGCTACTGTTTACTAAAAATAAGTCAATTTTCTAAATGTAATTATAATTAACTAGTCCATCTTAGCCAAACACGGTCCTTTGTTCTTAGCGAGTGCCGGTCCAACGAACCGCGATTTCAATTTTCACCCAATCCACCAAACTTCGGCTCTTTCTCTTTCTGGGTTCCAATCTTCTGAATTTGCTTCTGTTCATATTAATCAGTCGAATCACAAGCTTCTCAATTTTTGAAGTTAAATACTAATCAATTATGGATAGGAAAAATGCATCCCGGAGCCCCGAATTTCCGGCGGACTTGAAGTACCAATCGGGCTTCGGGAACCATTTCTCGTCGGAGGCTATTGCTGGGGCTCTCCCTCGCGATCAGAACAATCCTCTTGTCTGTCCTTACGGCCTCTACGCGGAGCAGATCTCCGGCACCTCCTTCACTTCCCCTCGCAAACTCAACCAGCGCAGGTTAATGCTTAGAAGAATCTATTTTGTGTAAATTTTGATGATTTTGTATGTGATGTATGTTGAGCAATTTTTGTTTTGGCAGTTGGTTATATCGCGTCAAGCCATCAGTTACTCATGAACCGTTTAAACCTAGGGTCCCCAGTCACGGGAAGCTTGTGAGTGAATTTAATGAATCAAATAGTTCTGCTACGCCAACTCAGCTACGGTGGAAACCGGTGGAAATTTCTGAAGCGCCGATTGATTTCATTGACGGATTGTACACTGTTTGTGGAGCTGGCAGCTCGTATCTTCGGCATGGTTTTGCAATTCACATGTAATTGGTATTCCGTGGTTTTACTTTTCTGTTTAGCCATTTTGTGCCATCGAATTAAAACAAATTTGAGGTTCTTTCGTGTGTATAGGTCAGCTTTTATTTAAATTTATCAACTTTATGTTCCATTGACTTTTAAGATTTTTCATTTTTTCTATTGCATCACATTGTTGCTGTGCATTGACATTATTTTGTTAAGGGCACAGATGATATAGTCTTAATTCAAGATCTGTTATGGCCTTGTGGTCAAAGGAAGTCCTATAAGCATGAGATTGGTTTTGATATTAGCAGCCAACTTTGCATTGAAAGCTATTAGCTCAAACTATTGTGTCTCCATATCATCTAACCTTATCAATTAATGATTTTTTGATGTTAGACTTCCATTTATTCCATTCCAGTCAGCCTGATTCCAAGTCACCTAGATTTGCTCTAACTCCCCCTTGACCCAAAGATCTACCCTTATGGGATTTTGTGCTTTAACCCTCATTCCAGTAGTATGTTATTCTACAGCTCTTTTGTTCTAAAATTATTTTTAGTGCGCTGATTACATTCTATGGATGCATGTTCCAAATGGCTTCATAGTTTTGTTCTTCCCAAGAGTGCCACTTGGGGCTGAATACTGAGTCGTAGAATTCAACTATTATGGGCTATGTTGCTACTTGATAGGAATAAACAAAGCAATAAAAGGAGATTTAATTTCTGGTACCCAACAATCGCCAAAACACACCAGAAAACTTTATTGAGATGAATTATAAAATGATGTGCATGTTAATGCTAAGAACTTGTTCTTAATTTAACAAGTGTCAAGCAGATATATATATATATATATTTTTGATAAATAATCAGGAATTTCATTAATAAAAAAGAATACACAGGGAGTGTAATATCAGTTTAAACAAGAAAGAAAAGACATGAAGTTAGGCAGCCACTCTATAGGA
>CAIGRF010024082.1:66582-80338 GCA_903798235.1 Fraxinus ornus
ACATCATAGGAATCACATCCGATACAACAACAGAAGTTTTATCCTCCATTTATCAAATATCAAGCAACTAACAAAGCAAAATATCACACTGGAGTTAAAAGTACTTGAAGAACCGAACTTGAGCAAAAACTAGAGAACAGAAGTACTTGAAGAACAGAAGTCTGCAATTTTCAATACCCAGAGAGCAAACCCAACCAACTGATTTTCAATACCCAGAGAGCAAACCCAACCAACTAGCTGAAAATGAGAACTTCCTAAACCACTAAAAAAAAATTTGTGCTGGACGGCGAGTGGAGACGAGAACGGCGACGGGGACTCCTCCGGTGCAGGCGGCGGCGACGGGCGACCCTCCTGGTGCAGGCGTCGCTGACTGGTCGCCGGAAAATGATGCAAGAACTCGACCGAAAAATGAATCGGTGTCGGGCGAGGACTAAGTGGCAACGGGCGACCCTCCGGTGCAGGCGGCGCCGGAAAGGGGAGCTGAACGGCGATGGGTAACGGGCGACAGCAAACCCTAGACGCGCTCGACTGAGGCTTTACTCCTCCGGGCTCGACTGAAACCCTAGGTGACGGGAAGAAAAGCTGGGCTAAATGACGGCGCCGGAGAAGGAGGCCGGTGGTGGCTCTGATACCATGTAAAATCCCAAAGTATTTCTTCCCTTTATTCATAGAAGAATATGTGTATATATACAAGTAGTTCATGCTATTATAGGATACAAATTAGGGCTAAAAAATAAACCTATTTACTTTACCATTTTAGGAAATAATCTTATAACACATATTAAGTTTTTGAGTTATCAATTTGTCGATGAAGCATCTTGTTATTTTGCTTCTACTTTTGACTTTTGCTGCTTCATATTTTGGTTATCTAATGAATGTTAAATCTCTTTCCCCTTCAGCTTCCTGAAGAGCGAAAATCAGACCTGCTCAAGAACCTTGCAGAATGTTCTCCTTACTCAAGACCACAGGATGCAAGACAGATTCTTCCATCAATTGTTCAACTGTTAAAGGTATTTCTTTTGAAGGAGATGGAAACCGTGCTGTTTTTCATGTTGCCTGCATATTATCAATTGTAATCCCTCCTCTGCTGATCCCTTTCTTCAGTTATTGTATAATTATTCAAACATTCTATTATTCGGATAAATTAAATAGATAAATCTCTCTTCACAGCATGATTCTGCTTGCTTTTATTGGTTTTGATTTATTTTTTCCTCTAGATTGCCTTTCCTCTTGTTAATTTGTATCTGTAAATCATTTTGTTTCTTCAAACATATGATCTACTAGCTTTCCTTGATTGCATTAATCTCTCTCTCTCTCTCTAAATATATATGTGCGCGCGCGCGCGCACACACACACATTAGAGAACCTTTTGGCTAATACGAATACTGCCACAGATATTTCTATTTACAGAATACGCTCATGCTTTATTTTCTTTCATTCTTCAGTTGGACATTAATGTTTTGATACAAGTTTTGTTGATGAGTGAAAAATTCATTCAAAATTTAGCCCCTATTTGATGGCTATTATAAAGGGAAATTGGGGGAAAATGATGTTTTGAATAGTGATTATTTGGAGAATGTGTGGTTAAAAAGAGGGAAAAATTTTGGGTTTACTTGCATAATATTTTATTGTGTAAATGTGTGGTTGAAAATGAGTATGAGAAATAAAGAGTTTTGAAATAAAGAAAGTCAAACAGGGGCTTACAGTATTTTCTGTCAGATATGTGATGCTGTTAAAACTTATTTAGTGCTATATACCTGCATGTCCCATGGCGACGATTTGCACAGCAACATGGTGGCTACAAATTACTTAAATCTACAATAGGACACTTGATACGCCATGTTTTATATTTTTAGATTGGTTTAGGTAATTCTTTCTCAAGAATCCTTTTTGCCTATTTGTCTATCAGAAATATATGGTTCAAAGGAAGGTTGAAGAGATGAACTTCACGTGTGTCGAGTGTCTGTTGTATTCATTTCATCATTTAGCTCACAAGGTAAAAGTGATATATTTTACCCGTCAATGTATCTATGATGTGCTTCAAAGCTGACTTGGGATTTCTCTCTGTGATTTATTTAGACCCCAAATGCCACAAATAGCCTGTGCGGCTACAAGATAGTTACTGGTCAGCCTTCAGACAGACTTGGAGAAGACTTTTCAGATCTAAACAAGGACTTTACAGAGAGGTACTTTATGCACCAATTCCATGACTGATATTTTCTGAATTTAACACAAACCTTTGATATAGGACACATAATTGTTCTCAGCCACCAATGAACTCTGCCAGTAGCAATAACTCTTTGGGTGAATGAGTTTGATGTTCTTGAGTGGTAGAATAAGAATAATTTGCTTATTTTCATGCAATAACAGAGATTTTTATGAGCCCTGATTTATTTGCTTGATACTTAGTTGCCAAATCATGCATTTTATATAATCAGGAGCCAATAGTTGTGAGCATAGCAAAAATAACAAAAACGACTGGTTTCTTTTACTTTCTTCCCCTTTTCCATTTAAGTTCTCTACTGTTATCTTTAAAAGAACTTCAACTTTGTACTTGACTTGGATCTATAATGAAACAGATTGAGCACTATTGAGGATTTGGCAAAGGCTATGAATAAGAAATTGACCCAAGGGATGGCTGAGCACAGTAAAGCTATGGCAGCTGCGAAAATGGAAGAAGAAAAGGATGTCATTGTGGGTTTTCTAGTAGCTAGTTTTGTCATCTTATAACCACTTTCCTGTGTTGTATTAGGCAGAATGAACGCTGAATGGTCCATTTACTTTGCATTGATTTTTCTTTTTCCTCTACCTGCAGAAGAAGCAGAAGCAGAATGCTACAACTGGTCTTCGAACCTGTAACAACATACTGGCGATGGCCCAGGTGAACTCTGTTGCTAATGGCTCAAAATTATTCTTAATGAAATGGTGTGGAGAAATTTAATTTTTTTTTAAAGTCTTTTAACATATCTTCTTTCTATTGGGTCTTGCATCTGGTATTCAGCCATTGCGTGAAAAAGCACCCTCATTTATCGGGGATCAGAAAATTACTTTGTCATGGAAAGAAGTAACTAAAGCTTCAACTCCGTCAAGTACCGCTGCTGCTGGGTAACTGAAACAGTACCTCCTTAAGCTATCATTGTCACTGTTCATTTTTCTATGTTAACATTCTCGGTTTGCCTTGTGCAGTAAAAAACGGAATGCTGCTGCTAATGGATCTAACCACAATGCAGCCAAAAGGGGTAGGGGAATGGGAGGAGTACAAAACCAACTTCTTAACAAGGCATTTGAAGGTTTAAATGGCGGACGAACTGGTGGAAGAGGTGGATGGCGGGGTCGTGGAAGAGGTGGTGGATTGCGGGGTCGTGGTAGAGGAAGAAGTTATCGCTGAAACAGGTCACAAATTTGCTGTATAATTCACACATATTACTGATGCACATGAGTTTGTTGTAGTTTTATTCAATTTAATTTTTCTCACCTAGTTCTTTAGATTCATAATTCGTAGTCGATATTTGATGAATTTTTGGAATTTGTTTTAATTTTTTCCCAATAAAATGATGGGTGGTGGAAAGTGGATGAGATTGTCGACTTGTTATGAATACTTTGCGCGTTCCCTTTTGGGGAATTCCATCATATCACTAATTGGGAAAAACAGGTAGGGTCTTCTTGTTGTCTCCTCCCACGTGCAATAATGACACTTTTCTCATTTAATTAGGTTAATGAGTCCCACTGTCTGTCCCAAATCATGTACGAGGGTTTAGAATTTTTGGGGATTGTGATGTTAATTAAAAATATGTAATTATGTCCTTACCTGATTTTTATTTTTTCAAATGCTTTATGCCTCGTCTGGATCGAGCTCGTGTTAAGTTGAGTCTGGGCTTTCTCGTTTTTTTTCTTTCAAAACTCATTTTTGTCCACTTATTTTTCTCGATATACTTTTGTATGTATATTCTGAACTTTTTTTTTTCGTACTTCAGACTTTACTTTTCAAAAAAATAAAAATTAAACAAGGATATGATTAAAGGTTTTGATGGTATTAGGTTAGAATCTTTGTCGTGGGTCCAACTTTTTCCTCCATTGCACATGCATGCATGTTTAGCGCCATATGTTGCTCAGAATTGCATATCAATTAAAGATTCTTTGTAATCAAATGGTGATGCTAATATTTACGCAACTCGACAAATATTTGGTGTAAATATAAAAATACATATTTTCAGAGGTAAAATTTGTTCTTAATAAGCTTTTTCTCTTTCGACTTCTTGTAATAATTATTACGAAAGTCAAATTTCAGTTTGTGATAGTGAGACTATTATCGAATGAACCAGTTGTGGACAAGAAAGTAACATCAGTATGTCCACAAGCCTTTTCGAAAATGAAAATAATAATAAATGCAATTGGGACAAGCTTTCTGATGACACAAGTGGCTTTGTACTCGTCACTAATCATTATTAGTGTCTTTTAACTACTTTTAAGAGTTATTCCCTTAAGTACAGGGAATAACTCACATAATTTGTACTTGCATTTGTGTGTGTTTTTTTTCATCTTTTAATTTGTGTTGTCCATTTCAAATTTCTGTATGAATTGTGTACCAATTTTCTGTACTTATAGATTGATTCTACTTTTAACTAACAAAATAAACATAAATAGCATTAGGGTTGAATCATGGAAGTTACCAAGAAAGAAGCCTCTATGAATTCCGCGCGTGAGAGAGAGAGAGAGAGAGAGAGAGAGACCCTCCATGTGACTGAGGGAGAAGAAGGCAAATTGAGGTGGGGACACAAAAACATTTCACATGGGGAAGAGGAAGACATTATTCGGCAGCCTCTTTTCCCTTCACAGCTCATCCTCTCTAAATCCCACATCCTCCCACTATACCACCATTCAATATTTCTATCACACTGCATTACCTATTTCATTAGAGTAATATTGTTTATAAGTCGAATTTACAATCAACAATTTATATGACAGCGTGGTCACTGTAACATTCTTGAATGAAGTTGAAATGTATTTTAAATAATTGAAGATTATGATAATTACTCAATTCTTATATTAACCTTTGTTGAATCATGTGCACTCTATATGACTTCTAGCGTTCGTTTTTTTAAAATCATTCAATCTCTTTTGGGTCAAGTTCTTGAACTTGAGAAGTCTCCTTTCTGTAGTGGGTTGATTTGTCACTTTCTTCCGATTGGAAATTTGCTTGCATCCCAATATGAAAAGAACTAAAGAATCGTATGCTGACAAACCATACAAAATTTATTATAAAGATTGTCAAAGGATTTCATCAAATGGTACAGATAAACTCTAATGGGATTATGCACAAGAACAAAACCCAAAAAAAGAATGAATCTTTGATTCTCCCATATGATAACAAGGGTGGTGAAGAGGCAATGTCACATCGGCACGTGGTGGCTGATTCCCAGTTATTAAACTACTGCTACTTTCTCAGAGAAAACCGTTGGATTTCGATGACCCTTCTTCTCAACAGCTGTAGCTAGCTGTCCTAATCCTCCATCCCATGCGACCCACCACCCCCCTACCCCCACCCTTCCCTCCAAAACTTCTGGGCCTTAAGTACACTGCCCTACAATCTTGATGGTACCCTACACACACACTTGACAATTCATCCTTAAATCACTCAATTCTCTTGTCTAAGAAATTCTTCATTCAAGATTTTCTTGAACTTGATTTCTAGTTTTGGTTTAGGTATAATTGAGTAGAAGACTTGAAGGCTGTTAATGCATGGAGCAATTACCACCAAAAGTCCCATCCATGGCACACAATTGGCCTTCATTTCCATTCCAAATGATGCCACTTCATGCTCAGCAAAATTCATGGGTTGATGAATTCCTCGACTTCTCCTCGACACGGCGGAGCATGCGCCGGAGGACGGCGAGTGACCCTGTTGCCTTCGTTGAAGAGTTGGGCAATAATAATAATAATGGGTTTGAGAGATTGGATGATGAGCAGTTGAGAGACATGTTTTCTGATGATATGGCAGGCGTGGGACCTACTATGAGGTCTTCGTCTAATCCTTCCTCGCCGTCGGATCAAAACGGTGAAAACATTGAGAAGATAAAAACGGTGGTGGAGGTGGAGGAGGTGCGCCACCGTGTGCAGCCGAAGAATGAGCCTGGTGAGGTGGATAGTTCATGCAAACCACCAGTAGAGTCGTTGCCTCCTGCCAAGTCTTCTGATAATGCTTCCGGGGATACCATTGTTGACCCAAAGAGGATCAAAAGGTCAAATATAATTTGTTAAAAAATTGCAATAATTCTACAATTTATCAACGTTATTTAAGGAAAACTTACCAAAAAAAAACATTTACATTTTGGAGTAAAAGATGTTTTTGTCTATTGAATGTGTAAATTTTTCTATCTTTTGGCATAATATTGATTCTTAACAATTTGCGTCAAGAAACCAATTTTGGAATCTGAATGCTTGTTTGAGCTTTAGACATAGTGACTTTTTTTTTTTTTTTTTTTTTCCCCCTAACGTATTCATGTCGATTGCCAGAATTTTGGCAAATCGTCAGTCGGCTCAAAGATCAAGAGTGAGGAAGTTACAATACATTTCTGAGCTTGAAAGGAGTGTAACAACATTGCAGGTATGCATACTTGACAGTATTAAAGAATAAAAATAAGTTAAGAATTTACTTATAATTTGTATTCTCGACTTTACTTAATATTTGTGCAGTCCTAATTATTGAATGAATGCAGAGTGAAGTATCAGCTTTGTCACCAAGGGTTGCATTTTTAGACCATCAAAGGCTGCTTCTCAATGTTGATAATAGTGCTCTTAAGCAGAGAATTGCAGCATTGGCTCAAGATAAAATTTTCAAAGATGGTAAGGACTATAATTGAGAAATAATTATCACTCTTTGCTTTTTTTTTTTCGCAGATTGTAATGAATTTACGTGCTCAAATCGCGTGTTTCTCATTTATAAAAAAGATATATCGATTATTTGACAGTTGAAGTTACTCAACTTGGGACATAAAGAAATTATCAGCATGTTACGCTAGCTTAAAAGTCACTTAAAACCTTAAAAGTATTTTTTTTCCATCAAACATTTTTGTACATGTTTCTTTTTTCTTTACTAGTTTGACATTTACTTGTATAAATTTATATTAAATGACAGCCCATCAGGAAGCATTGAAGAAGGAGATAGAAAGATTGAGAAAAATATATCATGAACAAAACATTAAGAAGATGGGCGGTAAATCCACCGCGGAAGCACCACCACCACAAACACCGGTAGCCGCCACCTTGGAATAATTTCTCGAGGGTGTGAGGCCGTGGTGCTGATAAGCTGCATGTGCAATCAGATCACGTGATGTAGTGGGTGGGACCCCTTATGTTCCATGATTTTATAGTATTGCTACATGAGTTGGGGTAGGGTATCATTTTCTTGAAATGTTGACAAGAAAGGTAAAAGGAGAAACAAGAAATTTGGCTCCTTTTTGCCTGCAAATTGTGGTTAGAATTTGTTTCATTCATTGTTTGTTTTGTATTTAGGTTTAAGAAAGTCAATGTTGGAGGCTGAAAATTACTTATAATTTGCTCATAATTAGCTTTTTTTATTGTGATGTATGCTGTCAGCTGATTGGTTTAATCTATCTGGTATTCTTTTAGCATTTTGGTTAAAATTTGCTGTAAAATAAAGAACACAGTAGCGCGTAATTAGGCTCTCAAAAAGATGAGACCGAATCACACTTCAAAGTCGAAAGGCGTATTTATATTTAAGATTCTTGTTGGTCCTAGATAGAACATAAATAAAACAGTAAATGGCAAAGGTTAAATAGAACACAAAGAATTTTTCACCCCAGAGGGTCTGGATGTTCAGCCTTAGGCCTACTCACCCATTGAACATCCACACGAAGGGATTACGCTCTAGTTCACTAAAATCACCAAGAATCAGATTACAATGTATGAAGAAATCAGAGATTTTCTTCAATTTGTTCTCGACTCAAATCACTCAAAATATACACAATCTCACAAAGAATAGATCAAGTGTCCTTACTGCCTTATCACCAGAAATCACTAAGATTTACAAACGGCAAAAAGCAAGAGACGAACCCTAACCACACAGAAAGTCTCTCAAACACTGGAACTGAAAATGAAGTTTCGAGAATCACTTAAGGTAGAGAAAGCAAACGATTTCAGCCAACGGTGGAGATCTGGCCAAGTATAGGGCCAGATTATAAAGCCAAAATAATTAATAAGGCGTGAAATTGCAAACACGATTTTACAACCAAGTAATAATATTTGGGCCAAAGATTCGGTTCCAGCACTGGCCCAACACAATTAACTGGGCCACAGAATTATGAGGCAGTCCAATATGTATATAACAGTTCTAAACAGAATTCGACATATAGAGCTCCGAGTGATGAGCAACACGACATATTGGACGCAACAGAAACCCCATTTATTTGTTGTCATGTATTTACTATTTACAGTCCCTAGCAAACAACTTGAGATCCAATTATATATGACAACTAGAGTCAATCTTCACATGCACGTTAATCTTGATCCATCGTGGATATGAACAAATCTAGACTTGTGGCCGTGAATGCTTATTATTTGGAGAATTAACGGGATTTTCATCAGCAACACCACTTACTTTTCTTGAAAGTCTCTTTCTGTGATATCCCAACTTATTCAAAACCATTATTATCGTAATCCAAATCCCTTCATATCGAGCCATGGAATTCTCATATCTGTCTTTTGCCCGAAAATAGTAGATTAAAAGTGACGTTGATGATGTGACTCCTGTAATTATAAACAGCACAAAAAAGTTCTGAAGGCTAAGACTTGCAGTTTCATTGTCTGATTGAATATCTACACATTGCTCAGAAGCTATTAAGCGCTGCACCAAATCTTTCAGCACCCCATTTTCACGAACATTCAGTAATGCTTCATCTATGTCAGGGAGTAAAAGGGATCCCTTTGGAAATGCCTGAGATGATGAAATCAATGGAAAATTGAGAACGTGTCATATTCTAGATAAAAAATGAAATTGACCTACACGTGAATGTGTGTTACCCTTTTCAATGGCTTAAAGTTTTAGACGAGGGGTTCATAAGGGAAAGTGATATTACAAATCCATATCCTCCGACTTGGTAAGTAGGACCAGCTATGGTGAAGCTCTTGCAATATTTGGCGACGAAAAGTTTAGCCACAGGAGCTTCAAGAAAGGCTGCTGCAATAGCACCACTTCTGAGAGCCTGTGCAAACTCATCTGTTGACGTGAAATTCCTGATGTTGCTTGATTTAAAGTCTAAAGGACCCTCCAAATATCCCCTAACGAAAGACCTCTGCGAGTAGCCAATCACCGCGTTATTGCTCTTTAGTGTCTCAATATTTGCTATTTTTGGTTTAAGATTTTGCACTGTGAGCATGCTGGTAAGGCTGGCTGTATAGCTATGTGTGATGATCAGAGCCACAAAAAGCCATACCACCGTCACCATACGTGACAAATTGCTATGTAATTTTTCACCTGCCGACAAATTAAGCCACAAAAAATCAACAAAATTTCATTTGAAAACTACTGTGATCATCTTGAGTGTCTATGTTACCGTGTAATGAGAACAGTGTTGCAAAAGCCAACCAAAGTAGAGTGCCTATTTGGTTCAGAACTGGCCCTCTTAGGTCAGAGCAGTAATTTCGCTCAATACTCCATACGACGAATCCATTGAAGACATTAATGAAAAATGTGAGAAACCACATGGCTTTTGTGAAAGGCTTCACAAACAGCCAAGCTCTGCTTGAATGCCATAGAACTGGCACTACCATTACTAGTCCTGTCTCGGTATGAGCGTGCGTGAATTCTACGTATTCACATCGATTTGATATTATGGCGATGTCGCCAACTGCTGCATCAAATTCCTGCTCAAACAATCGAGACTCGTGTCAGTATATAACCGGAATGAACCATCACTAGGACAATATAGAATATCTTACCTTTGATTGAACTTTCTTTACCAAATCAGTGTAGTTTCCTCGAAAAGGAATGAATTCATATTCTAAAGAGTACTTCAAATGCTTTGCAGTTTCATTGAAAACATCCACAGAAAAACCCGAAAAAGTGTACTTGTCTGTAGAAGAATCATAATCAACTTTCACAAATTTGTTTGTAATGGATCCATTGGGAACTCCAATTCTCAAAGGATTTTCGATTGTCGGAAGATCCCATCCTCTTGGAGCAGACAATCGCCCTCCAAGTCCTGACCAATTCACATCCCCTAAACTCTCCATGGATAAATTGTACACTCCATGATCTATAGTATGGGAGAATCCTAGATTCTCAGTCCAGAATCCAAGTTCTCTATAATGCTTTCCAATGATATTGATTATTTGAAATTGAGTTGTGGGCTCTAATTTTTGCCACGTAAACTGGATATTCCCACTTAAACCGACGAAATCTGTTTTGAGAATAGTTTCCAAAAGTTGCCGGCCATTGCTGTTGGTACTTCCATTCATTGCTAATCCCACTGTCCACATGGCATCATAAGCCTGCACCGCAAAGATTCCAGGCTCGTGATGCTTTTCCTCGGGGTACTTCCGGCGAAAGATCCCATAAAATCTTGTCGAAAAACTATTGAAATCAGGTCCAGTCTCAAGAAAAGAGTTCCTCACACCTACCACACCTTGCATAGAGGAAATTAAAGAAAAATTCATGGAATGCACCGAACTTGTAATGGAATCAGTGGTGATCCATACATATTCCTTCTCCATCATCTTTTTTTCCTTAGCCATTCCAAAAATACGCGTCGCGAGTTCTAAAGAAGTATGCACGACGAACACTCTACATTGCTCTTGTTTCAGATTTTCCAGTTTTTTGTGCAACAAAGAGGAATCAGCAAAAGAAGGAAGGGGTAAAAGATTGCTTATTTCGACACCAACTGCTTGGAAAGCACCATATAGATAAGGACTGATTCCATTGACTGCTGAATCTGTGTCCTCATATATTACATTCACCCGGCGCCACCCCCACGATTGAATTATATTAGCCACTGCCTTCATTTGTACGTGTGTCCCTGCCGCAGCTTGAACGAGGAAAGGCCAACGCTCAGCCGCCCACGGTGGACTAGAATCGGAAAATGAAAGAATTGGAACCTCATAGCGTTCACTAACCTCAGCAACTGTGGATGTTTCCTCCCATGATCTTGGTCCAAGAATCACTTCCACCTTGTTCTTATTGATCAGATGTCTTGCTGCAATGAAATTTAACAAAAGTTCTCAGATTACTACGGCTATTCTTACATTTGTACTAAGTATTAATGGGTCATTCGATAATTACCTGCAAGAGCTGACTGTAAAGGTTTACTTTTAGAACACTTCAACCTCAGCATAAGAAACGTTTGATTGTGCTGCATGTTGAAATCTTGAATGGCCATATCCATGGCAACTCTTTCTTCTTTGCCTACTCGTGTGTTACAATCGGATATGGCGCCGATAGCGCGCTCGTCTCCATTAATGCCTTCTGGTTTTAAGGCCAAGGCTACAAGAAAGAATAGGAGGAGGAGAAATGTTTTCATAATTAATTGTCTGAAGGTAGGCAAAGATACATATGACACTACTAAAATATGTGCAATGTTCCAATTCAATTTATAGCTTCCAATATCATTGTAGTTATTGAAATTTCAATCGTAATGAGTAAGTTAGAAATTTCCTGTTAATGAAGATTGACAATGAAATTCTTTTTATCATGCTTGGATATTTCTTGGCAGAATTCATGAATCAATTCAAAAATTTGACCAAGAAAGGTGAGTTTGAGACTTTGAGGTCGTCTTGTCTTCTCATATATGTGATTAGGGTGCGGTTGGCATGACTTTTGAAGTCAAACTAATTCTTATGAAACGATGCAAGAATATCACGTAAAGTTCGCCCTTATCACAATCGTACACAATCCCACCCGCCACCAACACCAACTGAACGCAGCATCACCTCACCACCACCACATGCACCACCACCATTTATGACCACCAACCGAATCGCCACCGACACCACCACCACCTCCGACGCCCGTACCGTTGCCCCATCATACTTTTCTCCACAAGTCAACTCCAAAATAAACATCAAGTGTCTTGAAATAAATTATTTCATAATTATTCACTAACAAGGCAAAATGGCCTCTTGTTTTAATTAATTTGTCAATTTATGACTTCCACTAACTTGTTTGACGGATCATTTCCTAACAATTATATTGACCATTTAATTAATTAAATCATGACTTAAATAATATACTAATGTCATGTCAAGTCTTTTTTTTTTTGTTCCTTAATTTTTTTTTCCAGGAATAAATAATATATTAATCTAAGTAATTTAACTTGTTTAATTTCTAGTCTTCGTGAATTGAACAACCTAAGATATTAAGTGTTACTGTAAATATTAATTAATTAGTGATATAAATCATTGATGTCACAACATTGTGAATAACATGATAGCTTGATTAGGTAAAAGATTCTTAATTACTTAAAAGTCATAATATGCCAACCATTCAATTTGAAATGAAGACTTTCAAAGTCAAGTTAAAATAATATTCTAAGTGCGATATATACTATTTGCTACTAGAAAGAGGGGGTGATAATGGATTGATCTGAGTCAGCTATTTACTTAGACACTCGAGTTTGGCTCGTATCTACAAATTAGGCTCGATTTGATCCTTTGTAATGCAACACAAAAAGAAGAAAGTTTAACGGAAAAGTGGGATTGAGGTCGAAAAAAATAATTTTTCTGAGTGTGCTTTTAGAAAATTTTGTGTCCTTTTTTATTTTTTTATTTTTTTAATTATAGTGAAAATGGCCTAATGAGCAAAATTCGACGACTTAGCCCATGGTGTACGGCCGTTTCAATTAAATTCCATCATTCGGGCCTTTGAAAATGCATTTTTCGTTTTATCATTATTTAGAGTTAGTCGTTATCTATGAGTTAAATTATTATTTAGATTTTATTTACTATTTTAAATACGAGTTATAAGCATTATGTCAATTAGTTGAATTTGAATTTAATAAAGAGTATTGAGAAATTTCTCAAAATTATTTTCTCTTTCTTGATATTCACGAGTGAGCGAACAAGTTTGATTTTTTGTGAGATTTTGTTCTTTGCTATAAGCTTCTACCACGTCAATTTGATTAGTGAGTCTCATGGATCGAGTTGAGTCACCCACGAGCCAACTCTTTTTCCTAAAAGAAAGAAATAAAACAAACTCAAAAGTGAGTCGATTCGTGAAATAAAAAAATGAACTCTACTCAATTCATGATTCATCTCAAAATGAGCACGAACTGTCGGGACGATCCAAAATGCGAGCTGCTCGGTATATTTGTCACCACTATTTGAAGGAGTGCTAATAATATATGTGATAATACGATGCAAAATGTAATGTAATGTAATTGAAAATTACAAGTTTATAGCTTTTGAATTTGGTTATATTGGAGCTTAGCTTATCTGAAACTTAGATACTTCTTATAAGATGAAATGAATGACATTAATTCAACTCTTCTAAAAGTATATATTGTTAAAAGGACAAAAATCTTATGGTGCGTTTGATTGTCAATATTTTCCATGAAAAATATATTTTTTTCAATCAAATTCATACTTTTGTACTGTTTGATTGACATTTTTTCCATGGAAAACATTTTCCTACTTTTGGTCACGTGACCATAATTTCCTCGAAATCAAGGAAAATAAGTTCAATTGCCTAGAATCTTTCTATACAAATTTCATGTTCGCAACACCCTTATTTATTTATCAAATGTGT
>CAIGRF010024084.1:0-15022 GCA_903798235.1 Fraxinus ornus
TGACACTTTATAGCAAGAAATTTGTACTTGAGGTGGTCAAGTTTCTATGTCCACGTGTTTTGGTCCTTTAAGTTTGAATTAAAATCATAACGGTCCTTCAGTGACCGTTTGTGAAACAAATTAAAATTTCAGTGACCATTTGTGGAAGCATAGGAAACTTCAGTGATCGTTTCTTTAAGTTTTAAACTTTAGTTATCATTTTGTAATTTTTAGATAAGTTCAGCGACCGTTTGTGAAATTAACCCAAACTAATAAGTTTACAAGAAACAAAAAGTTTTTGAAGTACGAAAACTAAATTTTGTGTATTGGGGTCGTGCTTCTTCTCATCATGCGTATAGCTAGATATTTGGTAGTGAGTCGTAATATTGATTCATAGAGTCGGATGTTTGGTAACTCGACTAACATCCATAAATTAGGCTCGATTCAATCTTTTGACACGTGGTCCGAGTCGAGTTGTCCATGAGCCACGCGTATTTTCTAAACTAAACGATGCCCAATCAATAAAATGTTATTGTTTTCATTTCGAACTCTGTTCGAAAAACCAAAATTCTTCTTTTTTGAAAACTCAAAAAAGAAATTTTTTTCCTATAATTTCTATTTTTTATTGATATTTGGAGACTCTACGGACACCTTATTGAAGCTTTTAAGAAATTTTTAGTAAAAAAATTAACATCCTTTGATAGTGCCCACTGACTAACGAGTCTTAACCCACAATCATTTGATTTCAGACGGTACAATCTAATTCTAAGAATTAATCTAATTGCACAATTTAGTCTCTATGAGTTTCTAAAATCTTCCTTTCGTTTTTTCATAGTCCTGATGATTGTGATATTATCATAGGGAATATTAAGAGCAAGATCTGAGTAGTATCAAAAGTATGTTATGCAGTTACCTCTTTGAGGATCATCTGCATCAGAAAATGATATTACAGATCAAAAGATCCGTTATGGAGGTTTGATAATCTTTGTTACCAAAAATCAGGCCCTATGGCCTATGTTGTTACCCAAGAGGGTCTTATTTCGGGCTAGAATATCGAATTTTTCAATAAAATAATATTTTCCATTATATCAATAACTTTTCATTTTTTTTCAACCATACATTCTCCATTAATCTATTATTACAGAATACATTCTTCCAAAATAATGTGGCTCAAACACACCTTTATTTTTACAATTAATTTGATAATTAATGAGCTGTCAAGATTCATATAGTTGATTTAAAAAAATAATTTTTAAAATAGATAGATATGATGCGATCAAGTGTGAAATTGTAAAGAAAACTGCATGAGTAGTTTGATTGCTAATTGTAAACATCCCCAAAATTAATGCTAGTCCGCCATAATAAAAACATTATAGTGAAATTATTCGAGTCAAATTATTTAATATGCCCCTAAATCCTAATTGATGGCCATTATTGAGAAAAATGATATTTTGAATAACGTCTTTTTGTAGAACGCATGGTTAAAAAGTAGATAAAAATTTTGAATTTACATACAAAATATTTTATTGTGCGAATGTAAAAAAAATGAGTATGAAAATTAAAGAATTTCGTTTTAAAGGTAGATAATAAGGGATAATATTTGTCCAGCTTTATGCGTTAGTGTGTGTGTTTTGTATTCAATTTGAGATTTTAAATATCTTTAGAGGCTTTAAAGCAAACAATTTTTGTAGGGTCAATGAACTTTTATCATTATTATTTTTATTAAATGTATAGTACTATTCAATTCCTATGTACAAGACATCCTACAAAATTTGAATTTTTCTTATAAACAATTTGAATTTTTTTTGACATAAATTTAGTTAAAGTACTAATTTTATAATTCACAAAATTACCCCTAAATTTAATTTTGTCAAATAGATTAGGGCGTGTTTGATGGATATTACTGATGAAAGAATGTATTTTAAATAATGATATGATAGGAAATATATGGTTAAAAAGTAAGGAAAAATTACTGATGTGATGATGAACCACATTATTTTGGAAGAATGTATTCTGGAATAGTGTATTGATGGAGAATGTGTGGTTGAAAAAGAAGGAAAAGTTATTGATGTGATGGAAAATATTATTTCATTGAAGAATGTATGGTTAAAAATGAATTTTGAAAAAGTGTATTTTTAAAGAATGTATGTCAAACACGGGCTAGATGATTGTAAACACAATATAAAAGTATCAATTTTTTTGAATATAAGTCACATTTTCTTCAAAACGGAGAAGGTGTTCATGTTATCTTAAACTTGTGCTTACATTTAATTAGTTGAATTATGCTAGTTACATATTATTTGTACACAATTTGTATGACATTTGAATATGTGACAAAATCGAGGTCATTGATTGTTTTAAGCGTTAGAGAAGTCAATGATAAAATTGTATGTCACATGGTAAAATGTAAAATAGAATGTCAACTAAAATGTATTAGTAACAAAACTGTAATTGGTCAGACAATAAATTAGGATCATGCTATTTTTACAGCCATCCTTAAAATATGGATGACATTTGCTGTGTTGTCCAAAAAGAATTAACTAAAAAAACTATTTTTTAAGATGTCCAATTAAATGATGTCATGTGACACGGTAAGGGATGATAATGTATACCAAGAATGATTGAATAAATTACCGTATAAAAAATATAAAATTTTATTTTCTTATACCATCTAATTTAAAATAATATTGTTTATCAAATCAATGATATTCATCATATGATCATATGTTTATGTGACAATCACATCAATTCCACTGTCATATGATCGGATGATTATCTGCCATTAAATTGAATTATATTATTTAACTTGAATAAACTTATGATGACCCAAATGCAAAGAAGAAAACATATACATAAATAAAAAGAAACAATTTTAACAAATTAATTATAATTATACTGCATGTACATCATTTTCGTGATAACACGTTATTAGACAGTTAAAAAAACACCTTTTCAATTCACATTAAAAAAAAAAAAAAAAACAAAGGGAATGTAGAATGTAGTTTAATTAATGTACATTTACATTATTGTTCACCAAATTGATGTTTTATTATCAATGAATTTTCACCAAAAAAGATCATCTAATTGGTGGTCGCGTAGCACCCAATGATTGCCGCTTGCAGATTCCCACGCCACCGTGTCACCACCTAACGCCATCACTTCCCCCCACGCCTACCCCACCACCACAACCTCCGCCTACGACTCTTACGTCTCCCAAGAGACGCACACAAAAACCTGTAAACACCAAACCCCCTTTTCGCCCATTTTTCAGGCAAAGAAAATGCAACAAAAATCCTTGTCGCCGCCGGCGGAAACTCCGGCATACGTGCCTCAAACCCTTGAGTTTCCGTCGACCGACGCCGGTAATGTAACCGGTGATCCCAACGGTTCCTCCCTTTTTGACTGGTCCGATTTTCTTGATCTCGACATGGATGATAACTTAAACCTCGCCTTTGACCCACCAGCCATCAATGGACCCGAATCAGAATCCGGACCCGATGTTGACCCAGTTCAACCCCAAAGTCAACAGCCCAGCAATTCAACCAGGGTGAGGAAGAGGGACCCGAGATTGATCTGCTCGAATTTTTTGGCGGGGCGGGTCCCGTGTGCTTGCCCGGAGTTGGATGAGAAGCTGGAGGAGGAGGCGAGTGGGGATCTTCCGGGTAAGAAGCGGGTTCGGCCTGCTAGGATTCCAGCTGGGGCCGCGGCCCGGTGTCAGGTTCCGGAGTGCGAGGCCGATATTAGTGAGCTCAAAGGGTACCATAGGAGGCACCGGATCTGCTTGCGGTGTGCCAATGCGAGTACAGTGGTTCTTGATGGCGAGAACAAGAGATATTGTCAGCAATGTGGAAAGTGAGTTCATTTTTAATTGCTTAGTAAATTTACATACGCTTTAGATAATGGTTTTATTGTTTAATTTAAAACAATCAACTGTGCTTTATAATTTTTTCAAAAAGAATCAACAGTAGAAAGAGTTACAATAGATTGAATACTTGAAACAAACAATAGGAAACAAAAGAAGAAACATAAGCCATGGTTTATAGTTGATCTCTTTTAATCGTAAACAGGAGTACAGATGATTAAAGATACGATATTTAGGTTTGGATAGGTTTAGACGTTTAGTTTGTCATTATGTTATATTGGAATAAATTGGTGAAGTGGGATTTGTTTATAGGTGACTTGTTTTGATGTATGCACAATTAAGAAGTTCACATAGAGACAAATTGAAGATGTGATTTTGTGAAATGGATTACAAGTATGATAGGCTCATATAAATCTAACTATTTTCTTGTTTGTATCTTTAAAATTAAAGCGGAATGGTTCTTGCAGTTTACGTCTTGTCTTTTGCCCTAAAGGGGGGGTTTGCTCAGCATGTTTTTTTTTGGCTGGTTGAGATGCCTCTCCACATGTAATAGAACATGCATGACCTGAGGATATAATTTTGGGGTCTTTAAAATATTGCAGGCTTGGTGATTCAAAATGGAAATACATGCTCAGATGACTATAAATATTCTGTATTAACTATGACTGGGGAAATTATTCACAGAAGTGATGTGTTCACATAGTTTTTGTCCGAGTTATGATGTTATGATCATGAATCACCAATTATAAGGATTGTAATGAAAATAGGTTCTTCACGAGGAACCTCTGTTGAGAATGATTTTGTTTAAATACCTGGGTTTATAGCTATATATACTTGTATATGATGCATAATTTATTTACCGATAGACAAGATCTGTAGAAGTTTAATTGAGAATGTTAGTTGCAGATCCACTGTATGCAGGTGAATCCAAATTCTTGTGCATGCTTAATGGTGGAAGTGCTAAATTTAGTTATTTGGTTTAAACCAGGCTCATACATAGTATATAAGCAAGTTATTACGGTTTTCAAAATTTGACCGAAAGGATTGGTCTTGTGTTGAGTGGCAAGAATCTTTGTTGAGCAAACATTCGCATAGTTTAAAAATTTGGCCTGACCGATTCATCGAATAATTGGGAAAAAGAACTTGAGACGCTGAAGTCACATTGAAATAAAATTTGTGGCAGGATAAGCATTAAATAAAAAATCTTGAAACAAATTATGCACAAAGGTTTTATTCCCTAACATTTTCCGTGGTGCAGTATTTGGACTATCCGTGTTTGAATATTGTGCACACATAATGGTGGAAGTTACTAAATTTAATTATTTGGTTTAAACCAGGCTCATGCATAGTATTTAAGCAATTTATCACGTTCTCAAATATTGACTGAATGATTGGTTTTTCTTGTATTGAATGGAAAGAATCTATGTTGAGAAAAGATTCACGTAGCATTAAGATTTGGTCTTGACTGATTCACTGAATAATTGGGAAAAGAACTTAGACTCTGAAATCACATTGAAATAAATTTGTGGCAGGATAAGCATTAAATAAAAAATCTTGAAACAATTTAATCACTTGGGTTTTACTCCCTACATATTCAGTGGTGGAGTATCTTCAGCATAACTACTTTGCCGGATTATATAGAAACAGTTAGATGTGCATGCGATTTTAAATCTTCCAGTTATTTACATTGGAACCACTAAAAAGATGAACATGCCCATTGCTTTGTCTGACTAGGATTAATTGGCATTTGATTTTCATTTATACCTGCTCATACTGATTTTTCTACCCTTTGGTAGGTTTCATATTTTGTCAGATTTTGATGACGGCAAACGAAGTTGTAGGAGAAAATTAGAACACCACAATAGGAGACGTCGACGAAGACCTAATGGCTCTAAAGGGAGCATTGAGAAGGAATCTCGGCAGGTTGTTTTAGTTGACGATATCAGCTGTGATGATGACACTGGAAAAGGTATGAACTTGATTATTATGTTAACCTTGGAAAAATTTCTGTATATCTCTCCTTCGACAACTTCTCTATCTCTTTTGCCTAGACATGTCTGTAGGATGGATGATCTTGTAAATGTTTGGCACTAAGTGCACCTCTTGCCGGGCTTTCATCTCCATTTGTTATCTCCATACATTTGTTCATTTGACGATACTGAAATTTTGTGTGAATATTTTGCATTGTTGAAGTTGTTGAATTCTGGATGCCACAGATAGCATATGCTTGAGCAGTCAGATTGCTGAACCGGAAACTTTGTTGGAGTCAGGACATGTATCGACGATAAGCTCAGGTCTTGGTTCCCAGACTATCCAGAGTGACAGTGTTTTGTCATTTGCTGCTTCTGGTGAAACTCGTGTTGATGGGGAGAAAGAGAATCCCAAACAGAAATATTCTCTATCCTGTGAGAACAAGAGCAATTTCTCCTCTGTGGTAGGTCCAATGCTCCAGTGTGTAAAATATTACTGTTGCACCGGCAAGGCTTATCTAAATTCTGCTGTTATATATTGTAGTGCCGTGCTGGCCGGATTTCATTCAAGCTCTACGATTGGAATCCTGCAGAGTTTCCTCGACGACTTCGGCATCAAGTATTCTAAAGATTAATATTACTGTTTAGTTTATAAAGGAGAGGTTAAATGTTGTTTGTATCAAAGATGTGATAGATTTTATTTAACACGCTTGTCAATGTTTGTGCAGATATTTGAATGGTTGGCCGGCATGCCTGTTGAACTAGAGGGGTATATCCGTCCAGGTTGTACAATATTGACAGCTTTTATTGCAATGCCCAAATTAATGTGGCTCAAGGTAATTTGGATTTTGTGTTGCACTTACGATTCATAAAAATACTCCAGGAGTAAATTAATTCCACTTTGAATGTGCTAGTATTCACTAAGGGCAGTGTGGTCATTTCAATCCTTTTTTGCACTTGAAGAAGTTGCAGCCATTCCAACATTGAATTAAAGTCGTTAACGACTTCACTAACATGAAGGGCATATTTGGCATACTGGGAGTATAATTCACAAGATTTTCACTTCTTTTTTTTTTTACCACCTTACTTTATACACAAAAAAATCATAGAACTTACTGACCAATGTTATATATTTTTATGTAAAGATTGCTATATCTTACTCTGTAGCACTCAGAAGAGGTGTGTATATGTCTGGAATTTGCATTAGTCCAAGTAGTCCATTTCATTGCCAATCTTCCACAAAAACATCTGTGAACAAGTCTCCTATTTTTCTTCTGCATCTCTTTCCCACCTTTTGTTCTGCTTGTTCTCTCTTTCGCAATTAAACTTAACTGCGACAGAGCAACTACTCAAGTGAAATCACATGGTGATCTTACTTCTCACATTACACGTCTATGTTTTTTTTTCTGACAGTGAAAACAGCTGCAGCTTTTATTTTTATCTGTGCATTTCTTTTTGGGTGGATTGGGGGGCGTTAAATGAAACAACTTAAATCACTTTAATGAGGTATGGGCTTTTCTTGTAGCTCTGCAGCGCATAGTGCCTAAAGAGAGAAATTTTTGGGGAGCCAATTTCTTTATTCCCTTGATGTAATGTAACATCTAAATGGATACTTTTATATCTTTTCATGGGCACCAATTAGAGTATTAGATAAAACTGAAAATTTTATCCAATCCGTCGAAATAGTGATGGCATCTTTTGTTTTCTGTTTTATATGCGATTATCTTATATGTGGATGGCCTTGTAAGTTTTGGCAAAAATTTGAGCTTGGACAAATTATTTCATATCATTGTGTTGAGCAGGTATTGGAGGAGCCTGCCAAATGTATACAAGAACTTCTTGCCTCTCCTGGAAACATGTTGTCTGGAAGAATGCATGTTTATCTAGATAACAAGATATTTCGTATCATTAAAGGTTTGCTAGCTTCTCTATTTTTATTTCTTTTATTGTCAATTGCATTTTTCTATGCTGTAGGGTTTTAATTATTAAATTACTCTAACTTTTCCTGATTTATGGATAGTTATTAAGAATGTTGTCTAGTTGTATATATTAGCTGTTTTTGACTACCCATGCACAACCGACTACTTTTGGGTGGTTGATCCATTTCTTATTATTCTTATTACCAATTTTTTCTTTCTTCTTATTCTTGTTACAAACTTATTTTAGATTGTTGGTTTTATACGTTGATGATCATGACACATGACTATAGCATAATGTTTGCGGTCCAGGATTGGTTTTAAATTGATATGACAATCTACTATAGAAAATTTGATAATTTCTTCGTTCACTTTTGCTTCCTTATTCCCTTGCTTCACAAATATTGATGATATCCTTTTCTTAAACATCTTCTGATAAAATCATGGACAGTTGAAAAAGTATTCAAGTATGAACTCGAATGAGGAAAGAAGGGGAAATGCTTAATTTTCTCCGATGTCAAAGATGTAGAGCATGTTTGGCGTAGTTTAATTTTTAATTTTTTTTATTTTTGAAGCTGGTCAAACATATTTTTTTCACAAATTTCTTATGACCCACAATTTACCACCCACACGTTTTGTAGGACCCACAACTTACAAGCACTTGAAAGCTTTCCCAAACTTATACATAATAATTTGGCGTACTTTGTAGTGTGTCCCAGGGGATAAGAATTAAGTGAACACGAAGACCATTAGTTTACTCTCACTTGTTACTAACACCATATTTGATACTTTGTGGAACAGATGATTTTGTAGAAGAAGTGAAGGTGAAGGAACGAGCTCCAAAGCTTCATTCTGTTTATCCAACATGCTTTGAAGCTGGGAAGCCTATGCAGTTTGTTGCTTGTGGAACCAATCTACTTCAACCACAATTTAGGTATGATGGAGATGCCTTTCCAATGTGGAAAGATTTTGCTAACATTTCTTTTTGTAGCTTATAAGTAAATGTTTTCTTTTTTCTCAAGCTTCTGTAAAATCAGATCAACTTTCATTTTTACTTAAGCTTTTGTGAGTTGTCTAATTTATTTTAATACCTATTCTGCAACCGTTAGCTTAATAGCATAGTACATTTAACTGGTGGGAGATCGAAGGAGTGACAGAAAGGAAAGCGGAAATGGGAGAGGGAGGGGATAGGGGATTTTGTGTGTGCTATTGGTGGTTTGGCCAGGAAAATGATATATTTTCATGGATATGAGGAAGTATTAGAATTTTTTTTGAATAGCAAACCATTTTACTTGTTGCCTAGTACTTCCAAGAAGATAAATGGAGTGAAGATTTAAAAATCGTGAGATAATTTTGTCTATTTAATATATGATGGCTGCATAATTTATGAAATTGATTAGTTATTAGAATTGGCCGAGGAATAGGTAAGCTTGATATTGCATTGGGCTAGGGTTTCGAGAATTGTTTGTTACTCTTTGAAAAAATCCACACTTTCGATTGTTCTCCCAATGATTCCATTTTCATAGAATCAAGTTTAAGAAATTTTTCTTTCTAGATTGTCTTAAATAGTTTTTATGGGCATGACAGGTTTCTTGTATCATTCAGTGGACGGTATCTGGCATATAATATTTGTGTATCATATGTGGGACGTAAGAAAGAAGGGGACAGCAACAGTGCTGATCACCAGTTACTGAAGATATACGTCCCTCCAACTGACCTCAATGTTTTTGGCCCTGCATTTTTAGAGGTGAGTCTGAAAGAGAGCTTCTCTTTTACCTTTCTCTATCTTACATGGTCAATTGGTGTTGATTCTGGCATTCTATACAAAGTTTTCAAGCTATATATAGTATTAGGATTAGGTTGACCTGTTTTCTACTTGTCTTGTGATTGTGTCGAGGTACCATGACAATTCTTTTACAACATCAATAAAACTGCCTTGGATCCAATAAATTTGTTGTAGGTCGTAGGGTACATGAATCCCTTTTGCCACAGCTTTGTTTCATTGCAGATATGCAGCATTTGAATCTATGTCGAAGATACTTCCACATTTCATTCAAATTATTTAAACCACACAGTTTTAAAACCCTGTTGAATCTACGATTTTAAGAAATTGTGCATCAAATTCAATCAACTAAACAAAATCCTTTTTAGTGGTTGCATTCTTTTGTTAATTAGGCTGTGGTTTCAACTTTTTGTAGGTTGAGAATCAGTCTGGTTTATCAAATTTCATTCCCATTCTTATTGGGAACAAGGAAGTTTGTGAAGAAATGGTGTTGTTGCAACAAAAGTTTAATGCATCTCACGGCTCCAAAGAACAACAATTATCTTGCCCGAGGCCTGCATGTGAAAGTTTGGCCTCGAGACAAGCCGATGTCTCGGGGTTTCTTTTGGAAGTAGCATGGTCACTCAAAAAACCTGTATCAGAGCAACAGCTGGCATCTACTCAAATACAAAGATTCAACTATTTACTGAATTTTCTGATAGAACGGGAATCTACCATCATTCTGGAGAGAGTGTTGGATTGCATGAAATCTGCAATGGACAATACTTTGATTGTTGGCATTTCTGATGCTGATATGAAGTTATTTTGCGGAAATATGGATAATGCGAGACATATACTTCATCAGAAACTAGAGGAAAAAGAATATTCAGTAACGCATGCTTCGGATGGAAAATTTTCCGGTCAAAGCTCCCAGCGTGATAGTCGATCTTCTGTTCTGTCTACTAATCAGGTGAGGACATCATTTGTTTGTTTACTTTAATCCACCTATTGTGTTTTTACTTTGTAATAGAAGGAACATCAATAAGAACTTAGTAATTAAACTTTTTTTGTTAATAAATGGGATGGCCATTTGGACATTTTGCAGGGTTTCGAAAGGACAAAGAATAAGCTGGAGTCGAGAGTGGTTTTACCTTCTCTAGACAAAAGTGTAACCATTCCTCTTTTGGATGGAGAGGTAATGGGCCTAAACCTTAAGAAAAGGCCGGGTCGCTTATTTACAAGGACGGTTTTAACCTCTCATCCGCTCGTCTTTGCAATTGTTGTTATTGGTGTTTGTTTTGGAATATGTGCAGTAGTTCTCCACCCTCATAAGGTCAGTGAGATTGCTACAACTATTCGCAGGTGTCTGTTTGACAACTCTTAGTGCCTGACTAGTATGCAGTGTGAACAAGATTTTAGCTTCTTTTTCTGTATTGTACAACCCACCTTACTAAAACAGTTACACAAATACAGGCAGCTCTGGTGAACTCATCCGTGATTGAGCTGAAAGTTGCTGGGAAGATACATATAATCCCAGGTTCATGACATGAAATATTATCGTCCTTGGAGTAACCTTGTATATCTTCCTTGTAAAGATGATGTAACGGTTAATGGCACATCGGTTCTTTGTACAAGAGAAACTAGATTTGCGTTCATAAGATGGCAATACTAATAGTTCACCTGTCTGCTTTCTAGAAGTATTCGATTTTCAGACGGATGTTCGAACTTGTTGCCGCAAGCTTTGCCGTGAAGATGATAGTAAAACGTCGAAACAAACGCGATGAACGATTCAAACAAACTTGGGACCGTCAAAATCTAGGAAGAGAAATGGCAGAATACAAATGCACACAAATGGAGAAGACAAGAACTTGCTATGTCGTGTTTTTTTTTTTTTTTTCTAATGCTTGAAGTTTTTTACGTGAATCTTTATGTTATTTTTCTCCATCCTTTTTATCTCGAGGATTCTAAGTGGATTAAGAAATTGATCTTTTCTCTCAAACCCCAATCTTATTTTTCTTTCAATACTTAGATTTATCATTTTTACCAAATAATTACATTTTCTTACTCAGCTTATATACATCGACATCAACGATCGATCACATTTTTTCTCCACCCAATACTAGACTCCTCAAGGCCTTCGATCAACCCAAAGTTTGAACCACGCAATTGAATTGGAGATTTGACGGTTGGATAATAGTCTAATTGTGTATATTGATGGCTATGTATTTGATAATATTGATAAAGACGTAATTATACAATTATTTCAAAGTATGAAAATATGTAAACAGTGTTTGTAGTAATGTATTAAATTATTTTTGTTAAAGTTACAGTGTTACACTGCTTGAAAAAAAATTGTAACATAATTTTTGACTCCGCAGTGAAGAATGTCTAACTCCATGACTATAACTAGGTATACGATAAAAATACTTGTGTTTGTACCATAATACAAACATTTATGAAAATGTTATTGTAGTAAGTTTCCATTTTATACCATAAACAATACGAAAATTTATACCTTGTATTGCACGATTTATTAAAATGTTATCGTTGCTATCGCTAATATCTACTATCGCACTATGTTGGCCCCAAACTCGTTTATTTTTAACAATACACAATTGTTGTCACGCAATTGCCACTTGTGTTGTCAAAATATTTGGATTATATTAATTTCGGTGTAAGTAAATAAGTGTACACATCAAAATGTATCTTGATAAAGGTATATTAAAAAGAAATCCAAAATAATGTTGTAATAGTGTTAGACAATGCAGAAGCTGTCATCAATTATATGCATCCTTTTTTTTATTTTTTTTTTTCCATTTCTAATTTATTCCCCATTCCAAAATATTTTATGAATTAATTTAGATAGGGGCAATATCACATATTATGAATTAATTTAGAAAGGACAATACGTGATAAATCATTAAATAATTTATCCAAATGTCAAACTTAATTTTTTTTATTCATATGGTTTACAAAGGGTAATTGGCACAAAACGTCCCTACCTATCAACTTCATTGTTGAAACCGTCCTTACATTCCATTTCTTGGCATTTTTGCCCTCATTTCAACCTTTCTTTGCGACGAACGTCCTTCCGTCCACCTCCCGTCAGTTTCTCCGTCAATTAATTAAAAAAAAAAACGTTGTCTTCTTATAAATTAACAAGAGTAATGTCGTCTTACCCCCATTCAACCCCTTCGTCTCCCAAGAAACCTCAAATAAAATAAGTCGATCTCAAATTCCTTAAAACCCATCTCAAGTTTTCTGAAATCCGATACGTTTTTTATACATTAGTGACAGAAAGATATGGTGATGTTGACACATAAAAATGTAGTCCAATTAAATGGTCTAAGAAATGGAGCTCAATTAAGAAGTTTGAAGGATAGACCTGAAGAAGACCATATAGAAGGCCCAAGATGGAGTAATGTAGCAAAAGCCCATCATCGCTCAATCATACTAAACGCCCAAGCTCTGGGCGATTATAACACTTTATTATTATTCAGGGCGACGGTGTCATCATCGCCCAAGGCTACGAGACGCCCAAGACCAGGGCGAATTGTTATTATGAACAACAGTTAAAGAGGCAGTTAGTGGGCAATATTATCATGTCCCATGATCCAAAAATCTCAGTTATGATCGGTTAAATAGTGAAAGTAAATGACAGCAGTTAAAACGAAAGTTCTAGGACAAGTCAGCCATGATGAAGAACGTCCAGTTACAGGACGAGCGATTTCAGGCAGTTCCCCAACAATAACTGTCAGATGAGTATAAAAAAGAAGAGAATGTATGGAAGAAGGAGCCCGACTCAAACACTCTCGAACATAGAATATGTAATTTTCATCTCATTTACTTTTATTAAACTTAACTTTCAATTGTTCTGTGTGCTTGCGCCCCTTGGAGGCATTTTGCTTCTCGCTGACTGTAAATCTTCATCAATAAAGCATCCCTTTTTGGGACTTGTCTCAAGAGGTCTGTTCCTTAAACAATCGTCTGAACCATCTTTTAATTGTTAACGAGGCCCGGCTATCCGCGAGAAATAATTTGGCACGCCCAGTGGGATAGTTTGGTGTTTGAAGATACAAGAGTGAAGGCAATATGTCTCATAAGAGCCAGCAAGCCAGGGACTAGTCCAGTCTGTAATTGAACTATATGAGGAGCAACAGAACACTCCAAGAACAGATGGACAGAGTCAAAGTCGTTACGAATCAATGACAAAATTGAGTCCTCGGACCATGCGCGCATTGCTAAGTGAACTCACACAAGACGTCGTTGAGCATGTAAACTTACGAAATGTTCATAACATGGAAAAGTTTATTCAAAATGGAGATTCACATTATGACAACATGGCTAAACAACTAAACAGTCTGAACGAAACCATGAATAAGTTAGTGGGCCAAATTTGTCAACCAGTTATGCCAAGTATAGGGAATTACTTCCAAGCTAGAACAGTTACAGGTCATAATTTTCCAATCCTAAGTCTAAATCAAGGAATAGAACCACCCTTTGGACCATCTACTTCAAGCTATGGGGTGGTGGAATGGCTAACTTGAATAGGGGTAACGGAACATCAAACTTGGAGGGTAGCCCAAAAGCCATAGATAATGTCCAAACTAATGGACAGAACGCTCTGCATATTAATGCGGGTGGGAATACTCAGGTTAACGGTAATAACGGTTTAAATAATGGTATTCCTACCACAAACCAAGTATCGAACATTAGGCCTCAAGGGATCCCACCAATGAATCAGCCCGTAGGAGTCCCATATGATCCCAACGCTATGTTGAGAAATCAAATCACAGAACTAGAACAAGATCAAATGGCTTTTGGAATGCGTCATTTTACCAGGCCGACTTACACAAAGCCATATCCTTAGGGGTGGGCAAAAACCCGCCCAACCCGCCCGACCCAACCCAACCCGACTGGGTTGGGTCGATTTTTTCCATTTTTCTCTTGGGTTGGGTTGGTTGGCAAGGTTAAGTTGGTCGGGTTGGGTCGGGTTGTGGGTTAACCCATCCAACCCGACAAAAACCATCCAACCCGATCCATTAATTAAAAAACTAAAAAGCTTTGGAACTTGAAAACCAAATTATATTTACAATGGACTGGACCCAATTAATTATAATTAATAGGCGAATGATCAAATAACTTACAATAATAATAGTTGAAATAAATTAGTTCCATTTTAAAAGTTATGCTATGATTCTATTTCACCAAGCATGATTCTATGATAATATAATCAGATCAAAATATTAAAAGATATCATTTTTCAGAATAATAGTATAATACTATAGGTACAAACATGAGCTTAGTTAACAATGCTAATGTTAGAATGTATTATCAAACAACAATGAAAGTATTAATTGCTTACGACATCTTAACAATGTGTGATGGTTGATAAGTGCATTCGGATTTTATTCTTATTAATTTATTATTATTTTGAACAGATATCTACTTAATTTAGGTTATATTTGGTTAATTGTAGGTAAAATTCTGATTGGACAGATGGTATTGATTGAAACTGTACAACATTGGTCAC
>CAIGRF010024084.1:15053-42607 GCA_903798235.1 Fraxinus ornus
TTCTCTTCAATTGTTGAAAACACTAATTTCAATAAGTGGTGACGAGGCTTTGAATTTCAAACTTCAGTAATCTGCTCTCAATCAACTTATCTTAAGTTTAAACTCCCAACCTGACCAACCCAACCCACCCCGACCGACTTTTGGTTGGGTTGGGTTGGGTTTCAATCTTTACATGGGTTGGATGGGGTTAATTTTATGCCAAACCGACCATGTTGGGTTGGGTATGGGTTGGGGGAAAAACCGACCCAACCCAACCCACGCCCTCCCCTACATATCCTGATTGGATAGACCAAGCGTATCCGTGGCCTAAAGGGTATAAGGTACCGAAATTCTCACTATTTACAGGTCTAGGAGAAGTCTCTACCTTGGAACTTATAAGGTGATTCACACTATAATGTGGCGAAGTAACTGATTACCATAAGATGAGACTATTCCCTAATTTGTTAACAAGGGTAGCTTTCTCATGGTTCATTAACTTGCCAGTGAATTATGTCCGAACATGGCAACAATTGGAACAATTGTTCCACACTCAATTTTACAAAACCGGATCTGCAGTTACCTTGGCCGATTTGGCAAATCTACGTCAATTGCCAAATGAATGGGCAGAAAGCTTCCTCCAGAGGTTTAAAATAGCTAGGGGTAAGTGCTTTGTACCTTTATCTGGAAAAGAGTTCGTTAGAATTGCTCAAAACTGTTTAATTTTTTATTTAAAAAAGAAATTCCAAGATAGGGAATTTCATGATCTCTTTCAGTAGAGGGCTAACGTGATTAGGAATGAGCGTCTGGTAAGAGAAGAGTAACAAATGAAAAACTCTAGTAAAGGGACTTACTATAGAGACCCGAACTTTGATGTTCATGTTGTTGATGACGGACATTATGATCAAGTCGAAATATGTTTGGCCGAATTGGTTAAAGGAGACGCGTACGCATGTCCTACGATGGCCAAATCTGAAATGTTAAAGAAGAATGAGCCTATAAAAGATGAAAATAAAAAGGTTATAGTGTTCTCATTCGACGTGACCAAAGCTGACCTTATATTTGATAAGTTGTATAAGGATAAGCAGATTAAGTTAAGTGATAAGCATAAGTTGCCAGAACATAACATACCATTTTATGGGAGACAACCTTTTGAGAGGCAGTTCAGGTCGATAAACGGCGAGAGAACATTCAGACCGCTTCCTCGCCAACCAAATGTATGGCATTCCTTCCAGTACAATGCAGGGAGAGTTATTCCCTTTAACGAAATGACCAGAACCCAGCAAAAGCATTTCCAATGGAATTATGGGCGAATGATGAGACAACAGCAGAGATCATCACGTCCTAGGTTGCCTAAACTATATAAGGTAACTAACCAAAACATCCTCAAGGGTGATAAAGAGGCCAGTATAGGTGAATCAGTAGAAGAGTTGCCAAAAAGTTCCTCTGGAAGATCAAAGTTCGAACGAGGGAAGAAGCCTAAAGATGAAGAGGGTTCAGAGCAACCTCTCGACATCCGATTTGGTACCCTACCTCCTGTTGTGGCTAACAATTATTTACTAGCCAACAAGTTCAAAAGCAAACAGAACGAAGAAGAGGAAAAAGAAGCAAGTGAGGAAGAAGCGTGCGTGCTGAAATGTGAAGAAGGCCAAACATCTCAGGCAGTACATTGTAAAGAAAAGGATGACGACATGACAGACATGGAGGTGGAAATTGAATTGGAAGCAGAGAGGAGAAGAAGAGGGGTATCGCGCAATAAACTACTAAAGCAGTTGCATCTGGAAGGTGTCCGTGAGGTTGATCTACTGGGTAAACCGTTTGGGCGTTCCTTTGATTTCTATGTACTATATGGAACGCCAAAAGGAAAGTGAGGGTACCTCGTGCTAAGAAATAGGGATCACCTCCAAGAATATTGTCTCCTCCTACAGGTTGGATAACTAAAGAAGAAGCATTAGAAGAGAATAAGGAAGGAGTCCAAGAAGCAGAGACCCATGATGAGTGTTACACGTAGATTTGCCATACAACAACGAATCAACAGAGGATAAACAGGAAGTGAAAATAGGTGCAGCTGAGAAAGTTATCTTCAAGAAACCAATTAAGAAATTAACCAAGCATTTGAGGCCATTGTATGTAAAGGCCTTGGTTAATGGCATACTTGTGGCGAAAGTACTCATTGATAATGGAGCAGCCATCAATACCATTCCATCCAAAATGATGAGAAAATTTGCAAAAGCAGAATGTGATCCCAACAGAAGTCATTCTTACCAGCTTTAACGGAGGAGCAACCTCAACTAAGGGGGTTATGCCACTAGATACAACTGTGGGAACAACTACTAGGACCACAGTCTTCTTTGTAATTGATGGTCCAACTAGTTACAATGTGCTGCTAGGAAGAGATTGGATTCATGGAAGTCGCTGCATACCTTCATCGCTCCATCAATGTTTTGTGTTTTGGAACGACAAAGGCCAAGCAGAAGTTGTGCAGGTGAACCACAGACCTTTCGTTGCAGAAGTAAATTCAGTGGAAATGTTCATGTATGAAGGAAATTATGGACCTGTCATAGTAGTTCAAGATAGGGAAGAGACTCAGATTGTCGCACAGAGCGACAGTAGACTTACTTACGGAAATCTTCAATCAAATGAGGCCAAACATAGTGGCTCTCGAAGAGCCAGTAATTGACAAAAGGTAATCAGTGAGATCAAATGAGTTGTCATGGTAAAAAGATATGGCCGATATTCAGGCCTTCAAAGCCAAGTTAGTGGCTTTCAGAAAGGAATATAAGGAAAAGACGAAGGAAGAAGCTGCACTGGAGACATTAAAGAACAAGTTAGCAGTGTTGGAATTGGAGCAAAATATTAGTCAAGAGGTCAACAAGGTGGATTGCTTGGAAGATGAAGCATCTCCAAAGAACTCAGATGGAGAAGTAATGGGAATTGCAACCTGGACATGCTCAAGCACATGATCCTTTGATAAAGGTAAATATTGACGACGAGAGGGAAGATCGACCAACATTTGTCAGTCAGATGCTCAATCAAGAGGTAAGTACCAAGTTAATTTCTTTATTAAAGGAGTATAAAGATTGCTTTACTTGAAAATATGAACACATGCTTGGTTTAGATAGGAGTCTGGTTGAACAAATGTTGCCAACTAAACCAAACTTTAAGCCTCATAAATAACCCCCTAGGCGTTTTGCCCCTAATGTATTGTCTGAAGTAAAGAAAGAGGTAGACCGATTGTTAAAAGCAGACTTTATTAGAACAACCAGGTATGTTGAGTGGTTGTCTAATATCGTACCTGTGTTAAATTGGAGAAGCACCAAGCTGGGAAAAATATGCTCTTAACCACAATTGAGCAAGTCAAAGAGGCCCACTACCAGTAGGAGATGCATCATTTCGCAGCTGAGATTGAAGAGAAGTCATGCCTCTATAAAAGGCAGCCAGGAACAATGAGCAAAGATTCAGGGGCCTACCACGTGCTAACTCATGTGCTATGGGCAAATAAGACATGGAATGTTTCATGCTGGGCACACAAGGGATATATTTACAAAGCCAGACCTGAAGGAAAGCCACACGCTCGGCATGATTGGGTTCAGTGGTAGTGTTCTTATAAAGTTCTTGCATGCTCGAATAGGAATCGGTGAGTTTCTTGTTAAATTTTGGGGCAGCACCAGTGACCAAAAGGTTAGGAGAGATGGTATCGCCCAAGGGCGAAAGGTTAACTAAAGCACCAACATCCTTTAGAGTAATGGACATTGGATAAAGAGGGAAGATAAAAGTATTATACTCAGAAGACCAGAAACTTAAAGCAATGAGAAAAAGCACGGGATAATAAGTTGGGGGACGAAGAGCGATTTCTAATAAATCAGAAATCCTAATACGATCAAAATTTGCCTTGGTAGGGCCATGTTTTACCCTGCCTGCATGCCAAAAATGAAAAGTAGCATCAGATTTGGACCAAGTGCGAATACCTTTTTCCTTGATTGGCTTTAATGGAAAAGGATTTCAGAAAAGGGGAATCTTGAGTACAGGGAAACAACTGGCCAACAGCTACTTGCCCCACGGAATCAGCAGCATTAAATGATGGGCCCAGGTAAAACTCATTGAGGTCAGAGCTGGCTGATGAAAGGGGAGCTGAAGATATGTATGATTTGGTGAGAAGTTCTTGATAGTCATCGAAACTAAGGGAGTTCTCTGAAGTCGCCATTTATCACAAGTTTCAATTTTCTTAAGGGTATTGGAGTGCAAGTGCGGAATGGAAAAGCAAGAAGATGAACAATAGCTTTATAGAAGCACGACGATGCGAAACGTGGGTATAATGGCGCGAAAAAGTGTGTCCTTTAATTTATAGTTTCAGTATTTGGGATGTAGAAGGTCACCGCCAAGCAAAGGTAATAATTTGGATACTCCTCCTCTTTTTAGGACTTTGAATATTTCGTAAGGTACAAATAATGAATATGGCATAAGATTAATAATCGATATTAATTTTTCCATATTTAGGGGTAATTGTTGACACATGAAAATGCAGCTCAATTAAATGACCCAAGCAGCCCAATTAAATGGCCCAAGAAATGGAGCCAAATTAAGAAGTTTGAATGATAGGCCTAAAGAAGACCATATAGAAGGCCCAAGATGGAGTAATTTAGCGAAGACCTATCATCGCCCAAGCATACTAAATGCCTGGGCGATTATGACACTTTATTATTGTTCAGGACGACGGTGCCATCATCGCCCAAGGCTACGAGATGCCCAAGACCAGGGCGAATTGTTATTATGATCAACAGTTATGGATGCAGTTAGTGGGCAATCTCATCACGTCTCATGATCTAAAAATCTCAGTTATAAGCGGTTAAATAGTGAAAGTAATGATATCAGTTAAAACGAAAGTTCCAGGACAAGTCAGCCATGATGAAGAACGTAGGTAGTTACAGGACGAGCGGTTTCAGGCAGTTTCCCAACTATAACTATCAGAGGAGTATAAAAGAGAAGAGAAGGCATGGAAGAAGGAGCCCGAATCAAACACTCTCGAATAGAGAATATGTAATTTTCATTTTCTTTACTTTTATCGAACTTAACTTTCAATTGTTCTGTATGCTTGCGCTCCTTGGAGGTATTTCGCTTCTCGCCGACTGTAAATCTTCATCAATAAATCACCAATTTTTGGGACTTTGTCTCAAGAGGTCTGTTCTTTACACAATCGTCTGAACCATCTTATAATTGTTGCGCGAAACAGGTGAAGAAGCCTTCTAATTTTTTGTTCTTCTTCAGGAGGCTAAACAAGAAACCCAGCCAGGGAGAAGGCATAGACGTTGGCAACAGTGGTGGTGCAAGCAGATGGAAGTTCAATAGCTCTACCGGGTTGCGATGGAAGAGGTGGTCCAGCTTGCATCTTTGGTTGTTTTCTTTTCAAGATTGTATCCATTTTTGAAGCTATAATTTTGGTTGCGACTCTCTGTTTCTTCTTCCTCTGCTACGGTTGCCATTTCTGACTTTTTCTTGATATTCCACTTATAAGCACCCTTTTTGCTTATTATTAGGTCTTGAATTAATATGTTCATTTGATTTTTTTGTACATTTTTTGATTAATAGGTGGATGAATTATGTCTGAGATGTTGTGGTTGAATTGATGAATGAATTATGATGAGTTGCTGTGATAGAATTGAAGTTTTAGTTGCTGCGTAGAAATTAGCTGCACATAGAAGAAAACAGGGATGTTCTGCGCAATTTTTTTTGAAATTTAGGGATGTTTTACGCCAATATAATTTAAAGGTAGGGATGTTTTACGCCAATATACTTTAAAGGTAGAGGTGTTCGTATAAAAAATATTATTACGTAGGGATTATCATCACAGGTTAATATGATTCTAACAAAAAGGAAAATGACCAATTCATCTTCACCAACTGAGCCGGGTCATACACCATTGACGCGTAATATGTATAGTAACCACCATTTACACTCATTCTTCTCAATTTATCCCTTTGTCAACTCTTAATAAGCATAAGCATAAATTGAAAATGATAGCAGCCATAGTTGGTAAATCTGTGTAGCCAATCTATCCCTTTTGTATATATTTTGTAAATCTTTCCAGCAACCTAAAATGATAGCAGCCATAGTTGTACAATATAATATTCTTCTTTACGACATTTTTTATTTATTTAATGTAATAATTTCATGTTACTGTTAATACTTATGGATTAGGTTGATGGTGGGAAGAAAGGGTTGAATGGGGTATGTGATGGGACGATATTACCTTTGTTGATTTATAAGAAAATATTGTTTTTTTAATTAATTGACGGAGAAACTGACGGGAGGTGGACGGAAGGACGTTCGTCGCAAAGAAAGGTTGAAATGAGGGCAAAAATGCCAAAAAATTGAAGGTACGGACATTTTCCACAATGAGGTCGATAGGTAGAGACGTTTTGTGCCAATTACCAGGTTTACAAATATAAAAGAGGAGGTTATTTATTACATCCAGAATGACGGGGCATCTTGGCCCGTTAGGTGACGTGGTAAAATCATGGTTTCATATAAAATAATGTTATTTAGCATCAGTGATGCAAAACAACAGTTTAAGTGGTCATACTCGATAGATTCAATTAAATGAATTGTGTGATATTATATTTAAGTGAATCTATTATTTAATATCGTTCAGTTACTATCTGACGGGTGCTTGCCACCAAGTAAAGTTGCCAAATATTAGACCCATGAAAGTCATTAGAGACCAACTTTAACATAAAGGGTTGTTAAAATTAATAGTAGCTTGTTATTATGTACACTTGTTTATCATAGGGTTGTTCTACGAGTGAAGAGTGACGTGATGTCTTACTATGAATTTCGAAATGATTTGAAAACAAGTTAACTAATAATAGCATGTATCTTCGTTCCCTTTCATACATTTTGTTAAATGTACACAAAAACAAGTTCTAATTATCTTGAATTTCATCACCATCGATAGATCACATCGGTTGATCTTAAATCTAGAGTCTCGAAAATATCTTTTCATATCATCAGCAACGCAAATTTATATCTAGACGATCCCAATTAGTTAATATCGAACAATTTTACTTTGCATCGATCACTTACTAACTTTAATTTAGAAAGTAATAAACTCGAAAAAGTAATTGTAGAGGACCAAGCCGGCAAGATGATTGCACTCATTTGGGTGGAAAATCATGATTGAATAGTGTGAATAGCATGCAAATAATGATGAGCCATGCGAGTTGAGACTTGAGAGTGTTATATATAACGTGCTAATCCCTTTAATTGCGTGTCATTAATCTACTTTCTCAGGTTAACATCGTATTTCACGAATATTTAGGACGTGTTTGGTCTTTCTTCTGTCGTACAATAAGTTGGTATATGTGATGATGAAAATCACGCACTCCGACTCCTCCGACTTTATACTGTATTGTTTCGTGAGTTCTCGTATCACGATAAATTGAAGATATCGTGTATATATAAAATAGCTTTTTTGTTTTTATTTTTTATTTTTTTGTGAAAATAGGTTATTTTATCTTGAAGTAAAGGGGAAGTTAATTTTTTTAGTAGTGCTACGTGTACAAGAAAATTTTCACAAAAACTTTACAGGGTTTCACATGGCAAAGATTGATGGGTCATGCTACAGGTACAAAATGGTCAAGTGGTGGCCCCGTATTGGAGGGGCGGTGGGCCACCACTTGACCATTTAGGATACCATTTTGTACCCCATTTTGTACACCAAGAATTATCCAAGATTGATTGGCATGGCAAAGAAAAAAATTGTCTACAAATCAGGTGTCGTTGTAGAAATTCTGTGAAAAAATTCATGTATTTGAATATATACCGTAAATTTTTATAGTAAGTCAAACACGCTAGATTTTCTTTTCCGTCTTGGTAACATCCTTTATTTTGTATAGAAAAAATTTCTTTGATAATTGGGCATTTTATGTGTTCTTTTCTAAAATATAAATCTATTTTATTATTATGATAAATCCGTTTTAACAAATGATTAATTAAACATTTGTTGACTTTTGATTACAAATAATGTCACGGGAGGCAAATGCGGTTTTTCATGGGTTCTTCTTCGTTGACTTGATATCCATGAGCGTTTTGGTTTAGCTGAAAAATTGATAAAAATCTAATTTAAAATCAATAATTAATATTAATCAAATATTTTATGGAATTCATAAATTTTATCAACTTTTCAACCAAATATTTCATCAATTATTTATTTTTATCAAAATATACTAAAAACTTGACTTTTAACAAAACCCAATAAGAGCTCAACATTTTTCAGACAAAGACTGCGGTGAACGCAAGAAAAATACACGAAATTGCTGGCCTTTCCAATGCTAGGGCGCATGACTTGTACATTGGCTTATCGACTATGGACCTATTGTGGAGAGTAATAAGCGCCAAACTCCACAAGGATAAAGGAAAAACCTAGAAAAGAATCTGAGGGTGGCGTTGGGATCGTTTTCAGTTAGTGGGCAAGAAATTTAGATCGAATCATTCTCCCGTGCTGTCCCAACTAGTCTCATGAGATACTTGAAACTCGATAATAACATTTGTTCATTGATGTTTAGGTTTTATCGGAGGACGAAGAATTGAGAGAAAGATTTCTTGGCTAAATTGGGATCATATTTGTCCCCTGGGGTGTTTTGGTGGTTTGAGTTTTCGAGATTTTGGTATATCTAACCGGACTTTAGTAGGCGCAAGCTTGGTGGTTGTCAAAACTCTCAGTCTCTAGCTGCTAAAATAACGAAGAGGAAGTATAATTTGGGAAACTAATTTTATCGACGCATAGGGGTGGATACCTAAATTAACAAAAAAAATACTAGGTTATGATGACTTGGAATGGCTGTTTTATGCCTATATATAGTTCGATTTAGTTCAGTCAATTAAAAGTTTCAATCGTTATGATGGCTCGAGAATGGCTTTTTCTTACCTTTCTTGTTCTCAACCTTTGGTTTTTAGCATTACTCAATCTACTTTCACCGTCGAGCTATTTTAACATGGAGTGTGATTATACTTCTGTATCTTAACAAGTTTACCAAATAAATTAGAATTTTCCTTCAAGTTCAGTTGGGAATCCTAGCTAGGTCAGTAAACCCCATGTGGTTCTTCACTATTCACTCATCTAACATGTAATTAGGTACAAAGATTCTTCAATTTTCTAGTTCAAAAGGTCAAAACAATATTACTCTAAAGTGAATAGGGATCAGATTTCTCTATGCTCCTGTTTGGTACACAATGAAATTTTCATTCTTATTTTTCTACTCATTTTCAACCACACATTTTTCAATAAAATAATATTTTCCATCAAATCAATAATTTTTCCTTCTTTTTCAACCACACATTCTCCATCAATCAACTATTCCAGAATACATTTTTCCAAAATAATGTGGCTCAAACACATATTCGAAAGAATTGGGTAGGGGCCAAATGAAGGGAGGTTGGATCATTAACCCAGCCATCCTTATTCAGGGTGTTAAATGAATAGAGTCGAGCGATCATAAGTCATTAATCCACCCACTCTGACCCTAGGGGTGTTATCATCCCTTTACATGAGCCAGCTCGCTTTCGCATGTGAGGCGAGCCAATCATGATCCAGCTCGCATATGCTCACCATGGGTGCGAACCAATGAGCAAGTTGCTCTACTTAACACGTCTACCTTACCCTGTCATATTCTATCTTAATCTACCGTATCTTACCCTAACGACTCACATAGGGTCCTAATTTTTTAGATCATTTGCCAACTATTAATCTTGACAAATTGTACAAGTTGTTCAAACTGTACCGTTAAAACTTACCAAAAACAACCCATACGTTGATATTATTGGTAGAGACCCATCTCATGATTATATAAGCTAATTAGTCAAACCTCAATCTTACGTGACTTATTCATTGATTATTGAATATGTTAATGATCGTATACTTACTCATACTGTCATTGGTTAATTAAAGAAAATTTATTATCTAGATATTCTAATTTTCATTAGCTAATGTCCAATGAATGAGGAATTCCCTAGTTGCATGAAAACTTCACTTAGGATCTGTTTGATTGCAAAGATGGAATTTGAGTGAAAAGAAAATGAATTACAGGGAATTGAATTGCCTATAATTTGTTTTATAGTGAATTATAATTAATTGTATTTGATTGATATAATTTTTCACCTGAAAAATGTTGAAAGTTTGGTGTTAGTTTGACTTCGTTTTTCATGGAAATTGTCCATTAAAGTTATAATTTTTTTTACCATTGGGTCTAGAATTTGTTTCAATTGCCAAAAAAAAAAATTTATCATACCGAACACCATTCGTTTGGTTTTATTTTGCATGAAAATTGTCAATAAAAGTGATAAATTTTTTTACCATTGTGTCTAAAAAATTTTCCAATTGCAAAAAAAAAAAAAAAAAAAAAAAAAAAAAAAACAACCAAAACAACAAGAAAAAATTTANGCCCTACCCCACCATCCCGTCGAGGCGGGGCAGGGCGGGACGAATTTTTTTGCCATCACTAACTTGAAAGAAGAAGATGAGACAATGCTCGTCGAGCTCAACATACATAATATAATAGGTTTAAAATTAAACGTTTCTTTCGCAAAGTTTATTTGAAAATTTTTTTACTTCAAACTCATTTTCAATAATATTTGTTTTCAATAAAATAATTTTATATGCAAACCCATAATTTTTTTTCTACTTTTTAACTATGCATTCTCCAAAAAAAATTATTTCTTATCGTAGATAATCTCTCCCAAACAAACACTATAAATAAGTCCTAAGATTATAAGCTAAATATTTGAGGTTCAATTTGTACAGTTGCTCCAACATTGTTTTATTATTGTATTAGTAGGAAGTAATAAACAACTAACTATGCAAATGCGGTCATTATATATTATAACTTTGTTTCGCGTTGCCATAGCATATTGTATATTATTATTATTATTGTTGGGAAATATGGGTGATTTGTGTGTAGATAAACAAATTAACTAATAAGTATAAATAATATAATTCATTAATTACATAAATATATGAATATTATAATAATATAAACATTATAATTCAACGATAAGAAGAGAGATAGAATGCAAGTTTTAGGGAGTCACGTCAAGGGCGATGTTCTAAAGTCATGTTACATCCCCTTCGTGCGAGTACTTTCGACACTACATAACTCCAAAATAAAATTAATATGACTCATAGTCAGTTCTCTTTTTATGGGCACGACCACATGGAGATAAGTGAACGAATTTTTATCGAGATGCCAAAATTATAAGAATGTAGTATAAATATAAAGATAGTGTTTTTGTTGTATCTCAAATTATATTTTTCATATTACATCAAACAATGAAATTCCATTTCCCTTTTATAATGTAGAAGTTCAACCCCACAATTAATCCATTCAAAGATAAGTTACATTTTAACATTAAGGTTTTAAATTTTGATTAAATCTTGAAAATTAAAAAAAAAAAAGAAGTAAAACTGAAAATAAAAAGTTATAATTTTGAAAAGTTGAAACTTATTTTAATTTCCAACACTAATTACAATAAATTGACCAAAAAAGCTATTGAATGACCTTTTTGCCATTATTATTTTGTGTTGAAATATTGTCAAGAAAAACAAGTTCAACGATAGATAAAAAACAGACAGAGTGACTTGGCAGTACCGTTTGTTTGTTTATTTTTTATTTTTCAAATTATCCAGCTTGCCTTGAAGTGACCTTACGGATATAAATGCATATTTAGTATACAAAACCGATCAATTCACACGTTCTTAGTGAAAATGTCCAGATTAGAACGACCATATAATTTATATAGTTTGGAAATACTCTTTTAAGTAAATTTAGTAATTAATAAACAAGTTTTAATCTTTTTTAATTAAATACTTTTCACTTGAAAATGACAGAGTGTATTTCCTTTTTTTTTTTTTTAGTTGAAAGATAATTTAGTTACTTCCTGCATAAATTAAGCATACGAGAAATTAGTTGAGGAGATATCGTGAGAAAATGCATGGGTGACAACATAAAAAATGGTCCCATATAGCAAATCACGTGCATAGGCTGCATCAAAGTGCGTATAGATCAGAATACAAAATCTACTAATGGCAAACATACAAAAATTAGGTTGTCTCAAAAATAAAAGGGAAAAATAGTATTTGAGTGTTCTCTTCACGTTCTTACGAACTGATCGGTTTAAGGATGTCGAACAAGAACAATCTCATCAAAGAAGAAGAAAAAGAAAAAGAGATCAAAAAGGATAATTTTTCAGAATCCCAGTTGGAAAATATTGAAGAAGATGAAGGGATTGAAAGAAAAAAACCAGAAGATGAAAAGGTACCCAAAACTCTATGTTTAGGAGAATCCGAGGTAGCTGAAGACGATGATGGGTTCAAAACTCCGACATCTTTAGACAACAAAATCCCAGTGATGACACAGTGCCCACCAGCTCCCAAGAAAATCCGGTCAGAACCATCAAAGAAGAGAAAAGCATCCTCACCGCCGAGAAGCCTCAAGTTTGATTTATCGGCGGCCAAGGTCGAGTCAATATTTTCTCAGATATCTGAAGACTTGAAATTCAAGAAACCTAGAAGAGATCATGGCGAAGATTGAAGAATAATTTTTATCTACCTCTATGCGGTAAGGAATTTTTAGAAAAAGAAGAATACAGTGTTAATTTCTCTTGTAATCTGCGAATGAATTTCTTGAATCTACAGTACAATATACTTACAAATATACAAAATTTTATCTTGGCTGGGCTCTGAGAAACGCAAATTTGGATGAACTGCATGTGTTTGTGTCTGCATTTTCAGGTAGGAGAAAGAAATTTTAGTTTTTAACTTCGTTACCCCACCTTTTTTTCTTTCATTTTTTTTTTTCCGAAGAAATGCAGTTCAACAAAAATAAGATGAAGTTTCCCTCCTTGTGAAGGGACGATTTGTAATTTCCTTTTTGTCGTTTAATGCTAGTATTCGTGGAACCTTTAAAATGTGTGAATCGATGTTTATAAACACGAGCCAAATATAGGCTTACGAAAGTGTTGTTGAGAATAATCGACGCTCGCGACGAGAGGTAATATTTTAGTAATTTTTTGTGTTTTGTCATAATTATTATTCACTAATTCTATTTCTTTGTCTTTTTTTATTATTACTTTCTAGAAGAAAATCTACATATAATAAATTTGAAAATCAGTCGATATTCCTAAGAAAACACCACAGAATTCTATTCAAATTAAAGGGAAAAAAGGCAGAATCAAAATTAAAAAAGTGCATTATGTTCAATTTATACAGGAAGATTGTGTTAGCAGAATTTGGGGAAAAAAAGCAATTGGTGGCTGAATTTATAAGTGGGTTCCAATATGATCACTCTACTTTAATTTGTTTCAAATTAATCATCCAGCTTTTAATTTTGTTTTATGCAACTATATTAATCATATTTTTATAATTAATGTTAAATTTCATGTGTGAAATGACTATGTGGCTGTCTGGGCATGATTTTGGAAATTAAGAATTGATTTTTTGTNAAATAATTTTATTTATTTATTTACTTAGCCAATGTTTGAGCCCCATTCTTTTTCCTTTTTTCTCATTCATTTTTCTACTCATTTTCAACCACACATTCTCCAAATAAAATAATATTACACACAAATCTAAAATTTTTCATCACTTTTCCACCACACATTCTCCCATCAATCACTATTCAAAAACTAATTCTTCTTAAAAAAATGGGGGCCAAACACCCACTAAATTCACTCCCAGACAAGCTGTATATATTTTGCCATGTTAGAGAGTATACTCATTTGAAAACTTCTTCTTTTGATGCTAATCGAGTAGACAATTATTGAGTTGCAAGGAGACTAATACAATGACCGATGAAATCGAGATTTTATTAGTTTGTTGACTAATGCGGAATGAATTTAAGTTCAGTTGTCAATGTGAAATAAATTTTAACGTTGGGTGACCAACGTGAAAAGGAAAAATAAATAAATTAAAACATCAAAGATAATTGGTCCAAACGTGCATAGAAGAAAATTAGTTCTAGAGGTGGTGCACCTAAGGTCTTCTAGCCACGCCGATCTTCCCTTTTTCAAACTTCCCCAAGCACAACTTGTGCCGACAAGCATTATCACAGTCCTTACTTCAACTTATAAATATGTCGGTTGAAATTATTTAAATTTAAATAATATTTTTTGGTAAAAAATAAAATAAAAATAACTTGCTAAATTTAAAATTAAGGGGATAGGATTTTATGGAGTTGTTTGAGCTCAATAATTTTCATCTGAGTAATGTTATTTATCATTATAATAATGAAATATCGGTGATATAACAACTTGAGTGGAATAATGGGATATAACATTTCAATTTTCATAAGAGAAGGTGGGATCGATCTGTCATATTTCATTATTCCATATAAATTGTCACATTATAATGATAAATAACATTATTCTTTTCCTCTAAGTTGATGTTTGTTTGGATCATGTGTACTAGACCACTTGAGCCCTTCCCACCTTTTTGTAGAGCTTTTGTGGCGGTCTTACTGGACTAGCTAGTTGGTTGGTGAGATCATGGAATATTCAATGTTTTTTCGTTGCATCCTTTATACTCTCAAAGTTGGGTCGATTCAGGAAAAGCATATCAAGCAAATGCACCACATCGAGTAGTACAAGTCATGGGCATAAATTGCTGATTTCGATTACTACAATTTCGATCGGTTCTTGGCCTCAGGTAACACAAATATTATCGTGTGTGATCTTTTCAGTAATGTCTCGATCACTTATCTAGGTCACATATCCCACTCTTTATAATCCATAGTTCAAGTTTATCACGAGTCTAAGAATGAAAATTGGTTAGTTCGAAAAACCTTACCAATATCGCAAGTCAAAAAAAATTGAACTCGTTGCAATATCATCTAACTCTTAATGCCGAATACGATTTTTGAAGGAACGAAATGTCAGAAAATAGTATGTACAAAAAAAAAAAAAAAAAAAACGAAAAAACAAAAAAAAAAAAAATAACAAAAAAAAAANATGTGGAAGAAATTTATAATATTATTATAAGCATTAACCCTGCAACGTGAAGGGATGAAATAATTCAAAAAATTTCAAAATGTAATTTGTAACGGTTTATGTTAATGTCCCTTCTTTTCCTCTCTTCCACTTGTCTCTTTCCAGTCCATTTCTCAGATTCACCAAAAAAACATTCTAATCCTATGATGAAGACAAATTCAGATGACACATTTTCTTGATTTGATTCGTTAAAATTTTTGTTACAATGGACAGGAGAACATTAACCATGAATTGGGATGGTCTCGGAGAAGACGATGATGATGACAGGTTCTTTGAAACATACCAAAGAATATCATCGGCTGTTCCCGTCGATTTAGCCTCCTCCGGTTCCGACGATGATGATGGGTTTGATGACAACCGGATGTCGTTTGTCTCCGCCGTCTCCACCCTCTCCACCCTCTCCATCAAACCAATCGGCAGCCTTGATGCGGAGGCGAAACCCTCCATTATGGCCGGCTATGATATGTGGATGGAGGAACCCGGCGACATTAAGGAGCGGAGGAAGCGTCTTTTGAAAGGCATGGGGTTGGCAAGCAATAAGGACCTTGTGAAACTCGCCAGTGCCAAGTTTGTCCGGGCCATTTCAAGCAGTGGTGGCCGAGTTTCTACGTCGAAGGCTGATTCTTCACCATCGGAGGAATTAAAACTAGACGAACCTTCACCTAAAACGCCGATTTTGCTCGTAAGGTCGAGATCAGATAGTGATATAGAAGCTTTTTCTGCAAGAACTAAACAACGTAAAGAAGAATTAATCGGTCCAGTATCGAAACAGCGTTTAACTAGAACATCATCTGGGCAATTGGCACCAAATACAGGTTTATGTCAATGCGCAAATTCTATCAGAATATCACCAAAAAGAGCTAGAAACAGATCTGCAATGCCAAGTAGCGATGCATTACAATCAGTACTTTCCAATGCTGGGCTGGGTTCCTTCTTCTTGATTAAGAATTTAGACACTGGAAAAGAATTCATTGTGAAAGAGGCAGATGAAGAAGGAATGTGGAATAAACTCAGAGAGGTTCAAACGGGGAAACAACTTACAATGGAGGAATTCGAAAAGTCTGTCGGGTATTCACCGGTAGTGAAGGAGTTAATGCAACGCGCAAACGTCTCGACACATTTGGATTACGGCCCGAAAATCCATGCTAATTCGTATTTTTCAAGAAGTTTCAGAAATAGCAAGAGAAGGAGTGTTGCGTTTTTAAAAGGCGTAGCACATTCCATGAGTGGATTAATTGTAGACAAAGAAAGAGAGCAGCTTTCACCAGTGGCACAGAGAGTTAACAAGAATTCATCTCAATGGGTAAAAGCGCGCCAACATGGGAAATCCTATAAGGAATTCACAGCATTGCATTTGTCACAAGAAATACAAGCTCATGAAGGATCAATATGGACTATTAAATTTAGTTTGGATTCGCATTTTCTTGCAAGCGCTGGTGAAGATAGGATAATTCGTGTGTGGGAAGTGCAGGAATGTGAGGTTAGATCACCTGATGATTTGAATTCAGTTGGTGGCACGCCTTATCATCCTATGGGCGGTTCATTTTCAGATCGACCTCCGCTTGCAGAGATTATGCCGTTGCCTTCAGAGAAGAGAAAAAAGGGGAGAATCCACAAAAAAAAGGGCAACTCAATTCCTGATTATGTAACCATGCCAGAAACTGTATTTGCACTTTCAGAAAAACCAATATGCATTCTGAATGGTCATCAAGACGATATCTTGGATCTTTCGTGGTCAAGATCTCAGGTCAGATTCTGGCCATTTATCTGAGGCCAAAAAAGGTTAATTTGACTCTTATTAAACTGTATTTGGTTAATGTTGAATCAGAAAATTTTATGCAGTTATTACTTTCGTCTTCAATGGACAAGACCGTGAGGCTGTGGGATTTGGAGACTAGAAGCTGTTTGAAGATGTTTGCACACAATGACTACGGTGAGTTCATAATTTATCGAGGCCTAGGCATTGAAACGAGAGTTGCATTATTTACTGGAATTTTACTTCTGATGATTATATTGTAATGCAGTAACTTGCATACAGTTCAATCCAATAGACGAAGATTACTTCATCAGTGGTTCGCTTGATGGAAAAGTTCGAGTATGGAGCATACCAGATAGGCAGGTTGTCGACTGGACAGATCTTCATGAAATGGTTACTGCAGCTTGCTACACTCCTGATGGCAAGGTGTGACTCTCTTGGAAGACTTTGAAATCCGTGCTTAAAGGATATTCAGCTAAGCTTAAAAGTTACATTCTTTTACACTGATATCTCTTTTCTTATTTTTGAAGGGTGCTATGATTGGTTCACATAAAGGGAGCTGTAGATTGTATAGTATTAATGGTATAAATAGCTATTGAATACCATTGTCTATGTTCATATTGTCAATATCTGTGTTAAGCATCAAAATGGTTTGCAATTTTTTAGATTGCAAATTGGAGAAAAAGGATCAATATGTTGTTCAGTCCAAGAAAAAGCCACAATCCAAAAAAATCACGGGTTTTCAGGTAATTTTGCTTCCAGCCGCGTCTTTCATAAACTTGCCAAGAAGTAACTACATTTGTGTATTCATAGTTTTCCCCTTGGAACCCATCTGAAGTCCTCGTTACATCTGCTGATTCACGGATTCGCATTTTCAATGGATCGCAGCTAATCCAAAAATTTAGAGGTATGCTTCTATGTCATGTTCAATCAAAACTTCAAGAAGTATATATGCATTCTGTAATATAATAAGTCCATTATTTGGTAACAGGATTTCGGAACACCAGCAGCCAAATTTCAGCTTCGTTCAGCTCAGATGGTAAATATGTCATAAGTGCAAGTGAAGATTCTCATGTTTATATCTGGAGGCTCGAAGAATCCAGAGGGAAGGGCAGAAGTAAGATAACGGTCCTAGCTCACGAGCATTTCCATTCCAAAGAAGTTTCAGTTGCAATTCCATGGAATGGCTGCACGAAAATTGAGCCACCAATTGTAGAAGTACTCTCCAAAAGGCATCATTCAAAACGCTTCACTGGTCCACTACAATATTCCATTAGTCGAACTCCAAGCTGCCGAGAAGACAATATGGTTAGTGCTAGTAGTCAGAAGCATTTGCCTCCTCTCCCGAAGAAAAACACTGAACTGGAGAGAATTACGAGCCATGCAGACGAAGATTTTGCTCAATCAGCTCGTATAGACTCAGGAATCGGAACAAGTTCATCATTTGGTTCATCATTAAGATACGGTGAATCACCTTCCATTTCAGCTTATGGGAACTCTACGATATCTCATTCTTTTTCATCGTCCTCCTCCTCGTCCTATTCATTGTTTGATGGTGGAAACAATAGCCATGGAGCTCAAACTGTACAAGCAACGGCATGGGGAATGGTAATTGTAACAGCAGGTGTAGGAGGTGAAATTAGGGTTTATCAAAATTTTGGGCTGCCTCTAAAAGTCAGTCGCCAAACCAATCTCCTCAGAGACCTTACATAAAGAAAACTTGGGCTGCATGTTTCTTGAACATGAACACGCACCGTTTTTCCTTACAAGGGTACTCTAGGTACCTCGTAGGACCTCGACCTGCCTACCCAGGTCTCGTATGAATATTAAGGACGAAGTTGTTCACGAGAATATATTCCTCGTCAAGTCAGTTTGGAGTGTCGTTCCTTAAAAGGAAACAATATTCCTCCCCCATTTTGTACAAAATTTAGTTGTTTAGCCCATGTTTGTTTCTCATTATCTACGCAAAAGAATGAAATTTTTGACCATTAAAGTCAAAGAAGTGGGTCCCACTGTCTCACGAAAAAGTCCAAAATTGCGGCTCTTTTACTGTTCCAACGGTAGAAAATTTCATTTTCATGAGAAACAAACAAGGCCTTAGGAGTTGAATTAAGTTAATATGCATCTAGGTTTTTGTTTTCCTTTGTGATGTCAATGTCAATATTGCTAAGCACGAGTTCTAGAGCTTTTTGCTCTTCTGATTTCGTCGTTTGAGTAAATTTGCGTTTTCTCGATAGCGTTACTCGAAATATCTAATTATCAGTCAAATCATGATCCTAATTACAAAAGTAATAATCTACTAAAGGAAAACAGGCATATGCAAAGTGCACGCACAAAGTTTATTCGAGTTCAAAATAACTTTAATGGGCTCAAAACTTAAGGTAGATTATGTGAATAAAATTATTGCTAATTTTTTTTTTTTTTTGGACATTCCTTAGATCGAAATTTTTTTTTACACTGATTATAGAGTTTGGACCGAAAAACATAGGGTTAATTACCCCAATAGTCACTGAACTTTACCGAAAGTTTTCACCAAGTCACTGAACTTTAAAACTACGTGGTTAGTCACTGAACTTTCGAAACTGCAACCCAATCCATCACTAAACTTTAAAAATTACCTCATTAGTCATTGAATTTTGCAAACAATTTCTACGGGGTCACTGAACTTTGTAAAAAGTTTCCCAGATTGTCACTGGTTCAGTGACCATCTCGAAAACTTTTGTAAAGTTCAGTGACTATCTGAGAAATTTTTTGCAAAGTTGAGTGACGAATGAAGTGATTTTTAAAGTTCAGTAATGGATGGTGTTGCAGTTTCGAAAGTTCAGTGACTAATCACGTAATTTTTAAAGTTCAGTGATCTTGTGGAAACTTTTGATAAAGTTCAGTGACTATTGGGGTAATTAACCCAAAAAACATAGGTTGAGTTAACGAAACCCCAAAACTTTCAAAAGGGACTATACGGCGTCGTTTAATAGTATGAAATTCGAATTCAAATCCTCGCTCAGCGCCAGATCTGTACAAGCAGTGAAAGCGTTCAGGGCACAAATTTTCTCCGGGCACAAAAGTCAAGCTCCACGTTGACTATTTCTCTCAAAATGGCGTCGCCGTTCATCATCGACGATAAAGACCTTGACGACGCCGCATTGTGGGCAGTTATCGACTCTGTCGCCGCCGCCGCCTCCTCCTCCCTCTCTTCCTCCACCAAATCCTCCATTTCAAAACCCCGCAATAAACCCCTGACACCAATTCCGTTCCCTCTCCCCTCTCCCCAACCAAAATTCCCCCACAACCACTACCAGTATCCCAACGGAGAAGTTTTGCAGAACCACCGCCCTCAAAAAATTTCGAGGTCAAGCAATAGTTCTTGTGTATCCGAACTCAGTGAATCGAGTCCTTCGCCACTGGCGGTGGTGAAGCACGTGCATCGCATGCCTAAGACTCCTCCGCTTTACTCTTCTAATTCGCCAGTGACGAATCATAATATTAATGACGATAATTATGGTCCTAATGGATCGGAGTGCAAGGCCATGAGTTATGGATATGGTGAGGGGAGAGAGATGAGGCATAGCTTGTATGGTCAGTTTCCAACTGTTAATCTCTTTAAGGAGTACCAAAATGCAGCTATGGCGGTAGGTTATTCGTGGATTTGTTATAAATTTCATCTAACTTGCAGAGTTATGAATATAAATATTTTTGTGCTCTAGATATATGAGATTGGCATTGTGTAGATAAGTAATTCCGTTAATTTTACCCATTTGAATTAATACAGTCCGCGGATTTTTCAATGAATTTTTTTAATCTTTTACCTTTTGATCCTGATTCTCCAACTTCTGGATGTGTTTATTTGATATTTACTCAGCTGTTCCAATTTGAAGTAATTAAGTTCAATACAATTATTAATTCTGTTTAGAATTCTTGGGGGTGTTGAAGGAGAAAATTATAAGTTTTAAACTAGCTGCAACTCTGGGTAGAGATGTTATTCTGTTGAATATAACATATATTCCTTTTAATAGGACTACTGCATACATGTCAGGTCTTGTATTTTAAAGAAATATGTTTGTCATATAATCTGAAATTATATTGAATAGTTGATCTATGTAGCTCTTGAGATAGACCAATGTCTTCTATTAGGCTGCGTTAAACACCTGTAAGTTCCGCCTACTGGTATTGCCAACAAATATATATAATATTAATGCTCTTTTCGTAGAATAGTTTCTAGAGGAAACCACCTTGGGTGAGCTTTCTCTAAAAACTCATCTAATCGAGACAAAGCATTGTCAGAAGTTATCCAAATAGGTGCAAAAGAAGTTTATTGTTCTCAGAAACAGCTTTTGACTTTTCATTACCAGCTGCCAAATGGCCCTGAAATTAACGTGCGTTGCAATTCTGTAATAAATTATAATATCTACATCATACACATGCGCTGAGGCTGCAGACTCATAGCATGATGTTTATTTTTGTTATCTGGTTATAATTTTGTGTGGAATCATGTGTTTAATTCTTGTTAACCAATGCTAGCAACAAACATCACCAGTCTTGTTCTTCTGAAGAAAGTTGGTTTTCTGCTATCTGAATGTATGGTTACTCTATCTTGATGTTTTCTGGACAGATATTAGAGAAAAGTGATTACATTACGATTTCTGGAAATCCTTTTATTAAGAAGTCAGGTGAAGCAGCAAGATTGTTCTGTACGTTTTCATACAGAAATAGTTTTCTGTTATCACATGATTCATTGTTGTGTATATTAACTACAGGATGGAGAAAGATATCATTTTACTTCAATCTGTCGTATGAAATTAAAGACAAGACCATTGAATTTGATGAGAACCGTAATGTTCAGCGTGCTGAATTTGTGGTTCGTGCATACATGCAGTATGTTCTTTGACTTTGTCGGATATTAATTTTTCAAGATTCTGTTATCTTCAAAATTTTCCTTACTTTGAGTTCTACTCTTTTATGTTTTTTGTAGGGGTGGTAGATTTTCAGATGGATGGGGTTCATGTGAACGACGAGAGAAGAGGTTTCTGAAACCGAACCATGATATCCCAAGCACAGCAGAAACTAGAGCAAAAAACAAGGCATGCCAGGTATGTATTCCTAATTAGCAGTCTTACTTTGTGAACCTTTCCACTGATTGATGCTCTTTATCCAATAGCTATTATTAGTTTTTCTCGACTACCAATGCATGGGTTATAGTTAATATGTGATATCCCATTATTGTTCGAGGGATCCAGCTCCATGTTAATCTGCACCTTTCATGAGGCAGGTTTTATGTACAGCCTTAGAAATGCAAGTTCAAGTATATGCCTTGTTACATATATTACTACTCCATGAATTAGTAGTCCAACAACGCAATATTATATCCTTGCTTCCAAATGGTATGATTCCAGTTAATTTCCAGTTTTCCTTTCCACTCTTCTTTTATTGTTACATGATATCATTTCAAGAATATGAACCCCATTGGGCTTTATATATGTAGCCTTCTGTTAATTTTTCTCTTTTACCTTCTGCTTTAGCATAGAGTCTTGGAACAGGTCCTAACAAAGTTCTTTTTCTCTTAACTGTTCTATCTTCATAGATAAACTTTAAAGTACTTTATTTTTCTGGCAATGTCCCGTGGTATTCGGAAAATCGTTGTTCCATGATTTGTTGGGTAGAGTTTTATTTAAGACAGGCTTATGCCCCGATTGTGGAACTAGGTTTTTCGTTTTTGTACTTTTCGTGCTTTCCTCTTCAAGTGTTGTTCTAAATGTGTTCTGGATTGGGCTCTTGGTTCATGAATAGTGTTGTTCTATACCAACTTGTTTCTCTGGTGATTCTTTATGATTTCCGAACTCAGTAAAGCAAGCTAAGGGTGATATCATAAATAGATTTTGTACCCTTTTTTATCCCAGCTTTGATGTGGTCTTAGTACGCTGTTAAATATATGATCATACATAGTTGAAATTGAAAGTAAGGTTACAGCTGCCTGTATTTAGACATTTATGATTTCCGTGAGCTTGCTTTAAGTTCTGATTACATGCAGTTTAGAACAAGGATTAAGCAGTTGAATCTTTGCACATCAACAGTAATATATTATGTGAGCTTTGTGATTTTTGAGATTGCTTCTTGTGTATGTACCTTGGTGTTTGTTAATTAGTATCTCACCATAGAAGTCAAGATGTCTGGCATTTAAGTGAAGTTGAAAAGTATAGATGTTGAACACAAATATCAAAAGTTTCCATATGAAGGGCCATTTGCATCTGGTTTCCACGGGATGGTGACACCATGAGAGCTTCTGTTCTTGAAATTACAAACTAGTACAAAGTGAAATTTACCAGATATTGGAGATTGAAATAGCATTCTAACAGTACATTTGAAGTGTCCATGCCTGTCCAAATATCGAAGTGTCGAAACTGACAACTTTTCTGAAGAATGAAGTTAATGCAAAACCAATATATATAGACAGATTTGAATAAGACTTTAATAATATATAAGGGATTATGGACATTCTCCTTTTCTGACAAGTGACAATTGTGTGAAGTGGTCCAAAATCTGGTTCTTGGCACAGAATCCTCAATGTTTTTCCTGTCTTCAGTTTTTCTGACCTTGCAAACTTGGTCATTGACTTTTAGGGCCTGTTTGATGTAGATTTTGTGAAAAGTAATTTTTTTTTGGAGAATGTGGGTAAAAAGTAGGGAAAAGTTATGGATTTACGTGCATAATTATTTTATTGGGAGATTATGCAGTTGAAAATCAGTTTGAAAAAATGAGTGTTAAAAGAATTTGTATGGAACAGGACTTAATGTTTGCATTTGTTTTATTTATTTTTGCTTAAATTTGGTAGGGAATAACAGAATAAGCTACAAACCATCATTCTCTAATCAAATCTACTGAGTTGTGTGTTGGTACGCAGAAACATGATCATTGTAAATATATGCAGGACCTGCTGGGAATTGGAGAGTATCGGCCTGGTGCAAGCCATGCTCGCCCGTAAACTATGGTTCAGCCTACTTTGCTTCTTGATACCAGGAGAGAGAAACAGAGGCATAGTGGTCATTGTTGATATATAGTAACAACTTCCATTGGATCTTCCATTTCTTTAGTCCATAGTTGAACTATCCAAAATACTTGCTAATTGGTTTCATAAAATTCTTTTACATCTTGTATCCTCTGAAACAGTTGTTGTAATTGTACTTGATTGTATCAAATATTTCATATGCTAAAGATGAAAATAGTAATTAATTTCAATGCAATGCCTTGTCACAGCATTTCTTAAAGTGTCCAGTTCTTTTTGGTTATTCCCATGTCCTCTTTATTCAAGTTCAGTAACACCTTTGAACCTATAAGTTGATAATGGGTAAAACAAGAATTGAATGGTCCTCAAACTGTACACTGTTTTAAAAACGTCCCCAAACTTTAAATTGAACTTCAATAGTCCCTTAACTTTATGTCAAGGACAATGGTGTCCAGAAAATAAACTTCGTACAAAGTTACTAATGGACTTTTTCATCATATCTTGCTTTACTTTGACATTTAATTTAATACACTAACAAAGATAAAATCGCATTAGGTTCTTTCACACTACGAGTCAATAAAAGCGTATTTTCCATAAGAAATGGTGAGATTTATCCTTGTTAACGTATTAGGTGTCAAAGTAATGTCAAATGAGATGCCACACCATCAATTCATAGTTCAGGTAAGATGTGTATTAGTATTTTTAGACGTAATTCATTTTTGGGACTAATTCAGTTCATGACTTAAAGTTAAGGGATTATTAAAGTTCAATTTAAAGTTTTTAAGGATTTTTTTAGGGACCATTAAGGATTTTTACCCAATTGATAGCCTAATTTAAATTATCATAATAATATATTTCTTAAGTTCTGTCACAACAATTTGTAGCATTCCCATTCATTTTACAATCAAAAACTACTAAAAAGGTAAGTATAAATTTCTGTTCTTGAATTATGAAGCACATGTTTGCTTACTTGAGAAATTGAATTAATTTTAATTCATAATTAATAATTAATTTTTATTACACACAACTTTTTAACTACACGTTCCATTAACTTTTATTAAAATCTATTAAAAATCTAATTTTCAACCTAATTGCATTGTTGCGTGAGGAAATTTCCTTCCTCGGGGTGTTTATCTAATTTAACAGCAATTCAAGAGGAATACGGTATTTATAGTATGTTTAGTAAGGTGAACTCGACAATATTGGTCAGCCCACCAAATAAAATAGTTAAGAACAAGCACAGAGCAACATAATTTAGAGGTATGGGCATCTTTCATGTGTTCCGCTATGTGTTATTCACGTATGGTAATACAAAAAGTTAGATCTTTCACTGGAAACTGGGCACATAAAATAGAGAAAAACCCTCTATATTCAAGAAATTAATAATCATTAAACCCCTTTTTGGACTTGAGAATTCCCAATTGCTCTTCAATCTAGTACTAGACTGAAGTTATCAAGATAAGAGTGTTGCAACAATACAACCTCAGTCTCTACTGGTTCCAAGCCCTAAGTCTTATCAAACTCGTTGTATTCGTCACCAACCTTTCCTGAACCGCGACCTAATCTCCCGAACGAACCCAAGGATGAAAAACTCTTGAAGCTGCTGCTGCTGCCTTCACCAAGATTAGATGACTTTCTTGTTCTTCTAGGCATTGTCGAACTGAACTCCAACTCCATCTCACAATCAATTTTATTATTGGCAACAACTAACCCAGTAATGCCAGTTCGACAGAAGGGACACAGTGGAATTTTTGCAGAATTAGCGGCAGAATTGGGTTTGTTGTGACTGCACAAAGCCAGAGTGCAATGAGCACACATCTCATGACCACATTCTTGAACCTCAATTGTGCACTCATGCTCGAAGCAAATGCAACATAGCTTGGCATCGTTCACCTGCATGACAAGAATATTCGCATTTTATTCCTCAACTATAAAGGGTGAAGACTAGATTGGTTCTAGAGTAATCATTTACACTACCATCTCTTGGACTGTCGAGTACAATACACAAGATATTATCTTCTTCTTCTTTTATTACTATCCAATCCAATGTACCCAACATGCCAGAAGTGTTTCGTGTTCTTGAAGCACACCTACGAGTACTGAACACAGTTGTACATGTGATTACTTGTCTATTTATCTTCTTGAATGAAGTATTCATTGAAAACGAGCAGCAAGTAGAGATATTGCACATGGAACGTTGTCTCACTCTCGCTCCACTTTCCCCAATAGTATGCATTTTCAAATGAATCTCGAGCAGTATATACTTTTCCAATTATCTTCTTCAATGAAGTATTCATTGAAAACAAGCAGCAAGTAGAGATATTGCAAATGGAACATTATCTCACTCTCGCTCCACTTTCCCCAATATGGTTGTATGCATTTTCAAATGAATCTCAAGCAGTATATATTATACATAAGCATTGGTTCCACATCTTTAAATTAGAAATATATCCAACAATATAAGATTTATCACCGAAGGAGCATTCTTTTGACCCTTTATATAATAAATATGCAAGGATGAATTTAGGAATTCAAGTCAAATTGCCCTCTCTTTCTGATTGTTGTAAAATTCTCAAGACATCATATATTTTTGTATCTTAGGTTTTAAGACTACAAGATAAAGATTATTCTAATTTTTCTTTACCTGAAAAGAAGTTTTAATAATAGCCATTCTCGAAATAATCTAAATCAAGAATCTATAGTGATCTATTCTTAAGAGCCCTTCATTCTGTTATGCAATGGAATTCAAAATACTTTTGGCAGGGCTTTGTACCTCAAAGTCATCGTCAGTGCCACCAGAACTAGAAGGTTGTGGAATTGAGTCAGATTTCTCTATCAAGATAGCTTTTTCTCTCTTTTTATTGGCTTCAATTAGGGCTTTTTCTAATAAACTTTTTGCCTCAGGATTCAGCTCGTTGATAAACTTCAAGGACGACGGCCAAGTCAAAGGCTCAGGAGCCAGAGGATTTAACAGTGCGGCACATGCGTCATGTTTGTGCTTCACAGCAACCATGTAAGGTATTCTCCTGCAGAGAAACCACACCATATCAACGAGTTATTTTAATTTTACCCGTGAACGTGAGAAAATAAATATGTTAACTAAAATTTAACGCAATATCAACATGGTAAAGAACAGATTTTTTTTTTTTTTTTCCCAAGGTTGGGGGATGCAGCAATGATGTAACAAATGATGTTTGGTTCAATTGGTGGTATTGAGTTTGAACATTGTTCCCATGGCAGAAAAACCAACGTTAAAGTAGACATCTCAAAGTTGGGGTGTCAATATTCTGTAAGCGTTTTCACCTAAAACATGTCAACTGTAACATGGATTGGTTTATTGATCACAAAAGAATTCTTTAGACATGAAATCACCCAGTGAAGTTATCCATTTGTCCAAACTTCACAATTAGCTAGACAAGAGGCCAGAATTGTCAACATTTGATTTTCAATGCAAGACTTAAAACCAGTAAAACAATATGTGCAATAATTTAAGTTACTTCGATAGAAATGCATGTGTTTCGGAGAAAGTTTATGGCTCACCCAGAGGAATCTCTTTGAAGCCGATCAGCACCCCAAGCAAGCAATTCCCGGGCACAGTCCAAAGAACCACCCCGTGCAGCCAAATGAAGAGGTGTACTCCCTGGGTAGCTGCAAATATTATCTGTCATTATAACTGATGAATACAACAAAATGCTAAAAGAACTATATTAAAGTTATACCTATATCCACCAGTAGAGGCACACGCAAGAGCCCCACTGCTCAATAGAACGTGAACACAATCACTTCGTCTTT
>CAIGRF010024087.1:0-10077 GCA_903798235.1 Fraxinus ornus
TAATATTCAAGTGTATGAATTCAAAATTTTGTAATGAAATTATCAATTTTTATGCAATTTCAAAATTTGTTCATAAGTTTTATTTTTTATTTTGTCAATCTATTTGCACAAATTGTTGTTGTTCAAAAAATAAAAAAATAAAAGATCCCTACGGCAACGTTTGGCAAACGTTGCCTAGCTATCTACGGCAACGTTTGGCAAACGTTGCGAAATGCTGTCTTTCGTAACGTTTGCCAAATGTTGCCGTAGATAGCTACGGAAACGTTTGCCAAACTTTGCGAAATGCTGTCTTTCACAACGTTTGCCAAACGTTGCGTATCTCTATGGCAACATTTTTTAAACGTTGTCGTATCTCCCTACTCTATGACAACACCTCGATTTGCAACACACGTCCAAACGTTGTCGTAGGCCTACGACAACATTTTTTGAACGTTGTCGTATGCTATTTTTGTTGTAGTGCCTCTAGTTTCCATTATTATCAAGGTAAGAAATTCATTTTTTTGGGCAAACCCTATATGGTTTTAATGGATGCTTGAACTAGTATTATTAGTGGAAATTATGTTGTGGATAAAATGCTTACTAGAAAGCATGATTCTATGGAAAAATATGTATATTATTTTGCTTATGGTGTTGGTGGCTAGTTCACTAGATTGAAGTGGATAATTGCATTTATTCTTGGATGGAAGGTTATGTTGATGCATGGGGTTATTAATAAATGGATTAGAAAGTGTAATTGGTCCCACTTGATTAAAGGAATAATTTGAGATATTTATTCAAGTATCGAGAAACTTAGTTGAAGCATTATAGCATTTCATATTAGAGGTTTTTTTTGACTTGATTATGATTGTATTAGTTATCTTGTATGGAATTTCAGGTGGTGACGAGGAAATTGGAAAAGCTTACCGACCTTCTTATACTGTAGCTTGTTTTGAGTGAGTGAAAGTTTATTTTCCAGAAATAAATATTTATTGAATTTATATCATATGCGAAAGTTAATTATTTGATATACTTGATTTGACATCATGACTTTCAGAATTAAATGAATTTTATAGTCATTTCTTTTAAAGTTAAATTCAGTTCATTGAAATCATTTTTCTAAGCATGTTATACTCATATTATATACTTCAGTATATTTAAAGTTATTTTAAAACCACCAGAAAGTACCCAAGTGATTTTACCCCAGTCTGCACTGGTGTGAATGTGTTTCCACAGTGTATGATCAGTTATGGTGATTTTACCCGCTCTGTACTATTGTGAATGTGTTTCCATAGTGTATGACCAGATTATAACTCTGCGCGTGTATGACTAGGAATTACAGAATTTTAGAATAGAATAGTTTTGCCATGTATATCAGTATTCATCGATACATGAGTAAGGATATTCAGGGTACCTTTTTGGTGTGATATTTCAATATTTCTACAGCTTATTGGATTGATGATCATAGAATCCAGAATATTCAGTTTTCAGTATAAAGTTTTCAGCTTATAGCATTGAATTTAGATATTTTCGTATATATAAGATTAACTTTATTCATTATACTTTACATTTATTTATTTAGAAGGAAGAACGAAAGATTTTATGATGCTATCATGTTTCAGTTTTTAAGATTATTATCAGATTTTCGACTTTCTCAAAGTTTCAAAAAAGTAAGAATTTTCAGAAAATGTGTATAAATGAAAGAAAAATATTCTTATTTATATACTATCCACTCACTGAGTTAAAATCTCACATATTTTATTAACTATTTTCTTATAATATAGTAGCTGAGTTGAGCAGCATCAAAGCCTAGTGATCCACCGTATAGAGCCACATTTTTTCTATTTACGTATGACTCTTTTTGTCAAATTTACATAGTACATACTTCTTTTGGGGATACATGCATTTGTTTTCAGGAAGTTAAAGTTGTAATTCATGTATCCATGTCATGGGCTCATTAAATATTGAGTATTTTGAGTACAATTGGGACTTTTGTTTGTAAAGTATTTGTAAATGTCGACCTTCAAGTATTGTATTGTAAATAGTTTGAGATGTGAGGGGCTGGTGTGCCTTATTTTGAATTATATGTATTGGTTTGAGTATATTGATTGTGGATTCAGGTGGTTTAGTCCATATTACAGGGGAGACTCTGTCAAATTTTTTATAAAATAGGTCATAGTTAGATCAGGTCATAGTCGCCTTGGTAGTGGGTACGATATTTAGCTGGTATCTACCATCGGCGCACGACACATGTCAGGTCCATTAGGGTGACCTGGGACGGGTCGTGTCACTGCTTGTAATCATAATATGGATACACATTAAGCATAAAAAATGATCCAATAGACTGCAAAAACTTGAGTAATGGGACCATAAAAGGGTTCCAGGAGCGGTTAAAAAAAGCTTGGAAGGGTGGAAATGAGTCGAGGATTATAGAAGAAGGATGTGGGGCAGAAACTTTAATTTAGGAGTCAAGATTTGAAGCTACGATGGCAGAATGAATGTATTTCATGACAGAAACTAGGATTGGAGCAGCATTTGGAAGGGTGCTTAGGACTTCGGATCCTACAGCGATGGTAGTGATGTTTGTGGCAGGAACATGTGCAAGAACATTGCGAGAAACCCAGTTGGTTGCAATTGCATTCGATTGCCCAATGCCTAGTAGCTGATAGTTGGGAACAGATACAGTAACTTGTATTCCAGTATTAGAAAGTACGAGTAGCATAGCTCGGTCTGCATCATAAAGCCTGACATGGTGGATTTGCTGAGTTTTGAGAAGAGCCACCACCTGGGTTGGATTTGGCATGTCAGAGAGTGTTGTGCCTATATTTACACCAATGAAAGCATCTGCAGAATAGAAAATAAGAGAAATTAGGAGAATGGACTGATCAGCAAAAGACACTGAACATAACATCCAAATCAGTAAACGACTAACGGACATGAGAGCGTATATGTCATATCAAACAATATTTGGCATATTAATACCATAATCACTTATAAGTAGTTACTTTAAAGACCAACACTATTATTGACTAAAATGAGGGTAACCATCATGTAATCATGTAGGTCATCTAAAGTAGAAATTGTGTAATTAGTTCTAAAACATAACACAACATGATTCTAAGAGTGTAAAAAGAAAGACAAAAACCAACCATGCTCATAAAAATAGAATTCATTTTTATTGTTTTCCTTGGTGGTAATTAAATTTTGGCTATTCACAACTTATTCGTCGGCTGGTGGTCGTGATAAATTCCATTATCTTACGCTGCAGAGCAAACTCTTCTATCGTCTTGCATATCCACAAGTTAGAATTGATAACAAGCATGACAACAGTCCCTTGGCAGCAGACATTAGCACATTGCAGCTCCAGAATTTTAGGGAATAGAATCTTGTTTGTTGGTCAGCTGTTGGATTAGATAAGCATGTTATTTATCATTCCAGAAGCTTCCTATATCTGTATAAATTCATGTATTCCCGTCATTCAACGTAGCAAGAATTTAAGCTTCAACATCTTCAGTTTATTCACTTGGTATCAGAGCAAATAAATGGCTAACACTGGCTCAGGCAACCAGTCGAATCCATCAGAGTTCAATACAGCTCCAGCTATTCACTCTGCTGCTAGCCACATTTCAACTTATGGAATGAACATCACTCAAACACCTTCGGTGAAGTTAGATATAAACAATTTTCTACTATGGAAGAATAAGATTATGCCCATAATCAAAGGGCACAATCTGGAAGGATACATGTTGGGAATAAGAGAATGTCCACCGGAGTTCCTAGCCACACAGACAACATGTTGGCCAGGGTGAAGCACTAGAAATGACTCTAAATCCAGAGTTTCAGAAGTGGATCTCAGCTGATCAACTCCTTATGGGGTGGCTTTATTCTTCTATGACCTCAGAAATAGCTATGAAAGTCATGGTTTGTACGAGCTCAAGTAAATTATGGATGGCTGTTGAAGAAAGTTTTGGTATACTGAATAAATCAAGGGTGATGTTCCTCACTGGTGAACTACAAAGAACCAGAAAAGGAACAATGACAATGGATCAATATTTAACCACCATCAAACAGCTAGCGGGAAACCTGGAAATAGCTGGTAAACTCATTGATCTAAGTGATTTAATGACACAAGTTTTATCAGGATTAGGTGAGGAGTATACTTCCATAGTAGTTCAGATAAGCAGCAGGGAAACGATCTCCTGGCATGAGTTATCATCAGTACTCATGACTTTTGAAAGTCGACTTTAGCATTTAAATCAAGTTGGAAACAGCTTCACCTCACTCAATGTCAACCAGTCAAGTGTTCAGCTAGCACATCGAACTGGTTCTGGTTTCAGTAGAGGTGCTAGAGGAGCTGGTAGTGGTAGATTACCCAGCTATAGAGGTAAAACAAGAGGAAGAGGAAGAATTACATTTGGACAGCAAAATGAAACTAGAGGGCCATGTCAAATTTGTGGATTAAGCAACCACTCTGTAAACTACTGCTATAACAGATTTGATGAAAGATATATGGAAAGCAAACCAGTTAACACTGGGCAGCAAAATTTCAGTGCATCACCATCAGCCTATATTGCCCATATTGGGAATGTAAAATTTCCTGCACTACATGATAAATCACTCACTTTAAACAATCTGTTACATGTTCCCTCAATCAAAAGAAATCTGGTAAGTGTTTCCCAACTCACAAGTGGCAATAGTATATTCATGGAATTTTATTCGAATTGCTGTGTTGTGAAGGATCTTCAAACAAGGAGAGCTCTATTGTAAGGAACGCTTAAGGATGGATTGTACCAACTGCAGTTGCCTAATCACAAGCTAGAAAGAATCACTCTCCAGTCAAGCCACCAAAATAACTTGCAATGCCTTATAGCCAAATCTAGCATTGATAATCAGTCTTTTGTTAAACCAACTTTAATTCAGAACTTAATCTTTGGCATAGGAGGCTAGGATACCCTTCAAATCAGGTGTTGAGTCAAGTTCTTAAGTCCTGTAATGGAGTTATTAATTTCAATGAAACTCTTTCCTTTTGTGACTCTTGTAAGATTGGAAAATCACATTCTCTACCTTTTCGAACTTCATCTTCACATGCTGCAAAAATCTTGGAACTTATACATACTGATGTATGGGGTCCAGCCCCCTTAAATTCAACCTCAGGCTTCAGATATTATATAATATTCGTTGATGATCATAGTCGTTTTACATGGATCTATCCTATGAAACATAAGTCTGAAGCTCTATCCATTTTTTCTCAGTTCAAAAAGCTTGTAGAAAAAAATTTGACATGAAGATTAAGTCCCTTCAATCTGATGGAGATGGAGAGTTTAGAAACTTCAGCAAACTTGCTCTAGAATCTGGCATAGAACTTCGACATTCCTGCCCCTATACCTCAGTTCAAAATAGAAGGGTTGAACGTAAACATAAACATATAACAGAGATTGGATTAACCCTTATAGCCCAAGCTCAAATGCCACTCTACTATTGGTGGGAGTCCTTCAAGGCTGCCACCTATCTGATCAATAGACTACCAACCTCAGTCCTAGATCACAAATCACCTTATCAAATCCTATCAAATAAAACCTTCGATTTTAATCAACTCAAAACCATTGGATGTGCTTGTTTCCCATATCTCAGACCTTATCAAAGACATAAGTTCAGCTTTCACTCACTTAAGTGCATCTATCTTGGCTATGGTGACTCACATAAAGGGTATAAATGCTTAAGTCCTAATGGGAAAATCTATATTTCCAGGCATGTCACCTTCAATGAATCAGAATTTCCCTTTAAGGCTGGTTTTCTAAACAAACAAACTCAACCTCAAGCTTGTGATCCTAGAATATGTTATCTTCCTTTTATTGATCCCAACTATAACACCTTGTCTCAAGGCCAAACTGTAGCTTCTACAATACAATCTGAAGCCACTCCTGCAGCAGAACTTGCCAATGAGGAACCAGAGGTAGAGACTGAAGTAAATGAGTTGGGGGAATTTCCCAGTGATCAAGGAAACCAAGTAAAAGTAATAGCAAATGAAATACCAGGAACTCCCACTAAAACACAGAACTTGGCAAAAGACTTAAGTCTATCAGATAGGAACGTGCCACAAAACACTGGACATCAAATGATCACCAGGAGCAAGGCAGGTGTCTTCAGACCCAAAATTTATGCTAGTCTGACAGTGGATAACCTGGATTCAATTGAGCCTACCAGTGTAGATAAAGTACTAAGAAGCAGTTGTTGGAAGGAGGCTATGCACGAAGAGTACAATGCTCTTATGAAAAATGAAACATGGACTTTGATCCCACCAGAGGTTGGAATGAAAGTCATCAGTAACAAATAGGTTTTCAAGTTAAAATATGATACAGATGGAAAGATCTCAAGGCACAAAGCCAGACTAGTGGCTAAAGGTTTCTTTCAAACCCCTGTCATCGACTTCAGTGAAACGTTCAGTCCAGTAGTCAAGGCTGCAATACTGAAAATTATTCTAACTCTGGTTGTATCAAGAAATTGGGAAATCAAACAAGTAGACATAAATAATGCCTTCTTGAATGGGACTTTGACTGAGGCTGTCTATATGTATCAACCACAGGGTTTTATCGATGAGAAGCACCCTAATTATATCTATAAACTCAAGAAGGCACTGTATAGATTAAGACTAGCACCTAGAGCCTAGAACGATAAGCTAAAGCATACTCTACTGCAGTGGAATTTCACACAGTCTAAGGCTGACAATTCCCTATTTTTCCTGGCAACTGAAATTGATATCTTGTTTGCTTTAATATATGTAGATGATATAGTGATTACAGGTACCAACACTCAACAGATGAAAGAATTTATAGACAAGCTAAATATCAGTTTTGCACTTAAGGATTTGGGGAACTTGAAGCAATTTCTAGGAATTGAAGTTGAGAGAAATGATACTGGACGGATTTTGAAGCAAACTAGATACGTCATTGAACTGTTGAAAAGATTTGGTTATGAAAATCTGAATCCTAGCCCCACACCTATGGCTGTGGGAAAGCTAATCTCCAAAACTGAAGGACAGGAAATGAAAGAACCTACTCTCTACAGTAGCGCAATTGGTGGCCTCCAGTACCTTATCCATACCATACTCGATTTAACATTTGTTGTGAACAAGCTAAGTCAATTCCTTCAAGCACCTACAGATGCTCATTAGAAGGCACTTAAAAGAATATTCAGATATCTAAAAGGCACGCTGCATTTTGGCTTAATCATCGAAAGGAATGATAGTCTTGACATCACAGCTTTCGCAGACTCAGACTGGGCCTCCTGTCTAGATGATAGAAGGTCCACCGCTGGATATTGTGTATACATTGGAGAAAACCTGGTGTCATGGTGCTCTAAGAAACAACACATGGTTGCCAGGTCCAGTACAGAAGCAGAATATAGAGCTTTGGCCCACTATGCGGCTGAAGTAACTTCGATTCAGTCTTTGTTTGAAGAATTAAAGATTTCACAGAAAACAACTTCCATTATCTGGTCTGATAGTATGAGTGCAAGTGCTCTAGCATCAAATCCTGTATATCACATTCGAATAAAACACATAGAACTCGATGCACACTTTGTAAGAGATAAAGTGTTGGATAACCATTTGAAAATCCAATATGTTCCCTCCTCGGATCAGACAGCAGATGTGCTAACTAAACCTATGAAACACTCAAGATTTCAGTTCTTTAGAGACAAGCTTGGAGTACTTGAACACACTCCACCTTGAGGGGGGAGTTAGAATTGATAACAAGCATGACAACAGTCCCTTAGCAACAGACATTAGCACATTGCAGCCCCAGAATTTTAGGGAATATAATCTTGTTTGTTGGCTAGCTGGTTGGATTAGTTAAGCCTTTTATTTATCATTCCAAAAGCTTCCTATATCTGTATAAATTCATGTATTCCCATCATTTAACATAGCAAGAATTTAAGCTTCAACATCTTCAGTTTATTCACTCTGCTGGTGACCAGAAAGTCGCCCTCACTTCAAGGAAGGAATAAAAAAAATAAACTTCAATTATAGATGGTGAAATAAATCTGAGAAGAAAAAAGAAGGTGTCAAGATATCCTTAAGGCTCAACACTACTAGTAATCAAATAGGTTCTCCTGGATCAGACTACAAGAAATCCTCAATTGTAAAAATTAAAGCTTGATAGATCTTAGGTCATATATGGGAAGGGTTCTTATCTTAATATGAATTTCTTCAATGTAATGTTTTCTAATCGTAAAGATCAATATACAAAATCAGCTTCAATTTAATGCAACGTCAAAACTTGAGCCTTCTTGGAGATGGTATTGGAGTATTATTGATACTATCGAGTTTCATGTTTCTGCAATTTGCAAAGTCCCATTTCCATTATTAAATCAATATGTCCTATTTCTAAAAATAAAAAATAACTTCCATTTTATTTTGCAGTTTCCCATCATAGGTGGCACCAAATCTTAAAATTCACACATAATTATCTGTCATCTAGAGTTTTATGTTCCTTATAAGTGACAAAGGACTCCGTTTACTATTGTACAGAAGGAAACACCTATCATACTGCCAAAAAGCTGCACTAAGCTTTATGGTAATTAAGAGGAAAGGGATCACCATCACACACTAATCATATAAATTATGCTTTTATAGTACAATTGTTTTTCCTTTCACTACAACAAAAATGGGCTTTGGTAATACTTAAAATGCAACATTCATTGATTGACTGTTGCTAAAAGGGTCAATTGCAACGTTCATGTGAGTGAATGTTGCTAAAATGGTCTATTGACAACGTTTTTCAAATGAATGTTGCAAAAAGTGACCTTTAGCAACGTTCATGGACCATTGTGAAAAATTTCACTTTTAGCAACGTTCATTGACCGTTGCGAAAAGTGAGATTTTTCGCAACGGTCCATGAACGTTGCTAAAGGTCATTTTTCTCAACGTTCAAATACGAGTTGCTAAAACATCCAATGGCAAGAATTTTACAACGTTGTTTTGTGAACGTTGCTAAAAGTGAGATTCCTTAAAATCAAACCAGTTCAAGATATTAGCCATAATTTTACTTTTTCTCTCGTCTCCGCTCTCCTAAGCCTCTCACTCTCTCTAACTCTCCTCGGCACCATCTCCTTCAATGGCCAAACTCTGTAAGATCCCTCTAAATAATGGCGTCTAAAGAAACCTACATAACCAAACTCCGTTCCGTCGTACGACTCCTCAGTGACCGTTATCTCTACTCTGCTTCCAAATGGTAAATCCTAAACCCCTTTTGAAAGAACCCATTTTATGACATTAATGGTAACGAACCCATTTTATTCACAGCATGACCTAAGAAATCTTGAGCTGATATTTGGCTGATGGAGGATTTCTGATTTTTGCCCTCAGAAATGGACGTCGCTCACAACGGAGAGGCATTCCGACAAGCCGTCGGTAATACCCTCGAACGCCCTTTTTTTACATCCCTTCTTTCAAGATCTACCGTGGCATTGTTGGCCTCTACGATTATGGACCCCTGATTGCATCGTTAAGTCTAACGTCCTCGCCTTCTGGAGTCAGTACAGTAACACTGGAATTTGTTCATTTTCTCAGCTATTGTTACCTTAGGATTCTTGAATTAATTGCTTAAAGTTTTTGTTTTCATGCCATGATACACAAGTGCAGTTTTGTTTCTTTACTTAGGATTAAAGCTTGGAATTATATATTTAGTAAGAATTTATGCGTATTCTTTTTGTCAATTGGTATATGTAGCATATGCATCTCTTGATTTTATTCACCACGAACTCGATAAAGCACAAACTTAGCAAAATCATCAGTTGGTACCAGAGGGAGAGGGGGTGACTCGCTCAAAATTGTGCAAACTTTACTAACTTAGCAAATGGAAGATGAGCAGGAACTTGAAAGGAAGCATGATGAAGACTAGGAAAGAGACATGGATCATAGTATTGAGGAAAGGAGGAGTAATAGTCATCACAATATTGGAGAGAAAGATAATTATGACCAACTCCACTTGCTAAATGGGTAATATTCTTTGCCTTGGCTTCTAGTGTACATTCACTCGTTGCTTGAGGAAAGTGTAGCAGGGATACATTGGCCTGAGCATTTGTCACATGGTATGAATACTT
>CAIGRF010024092.1:15205-27571 GCA_903798235.1 Fraxinus ornus
AATTCTTCATCTTCCATCGAGTTTCACCTAATAACACATTATATCATAAATTAGGCTATAACCTCATTAAAAGAACGACAAAATGTCATAATTTGAAGTCCGAATAAGTGTGTAAAGTGCACTTATCAGAAAGAGTAAGCCTTGCCCTGGTGTTCCCTTCAAATACCTCAATACGTGATAGGTTACCTCTAAATGAGGTTGTTTAGGTGATTGGAGAAACTGACTTAACACTTGGACATCATAAGATAATTTTGATATGGTTATAAACAAAATCCTTCCCACAAGCCTTCTGTATATGCTAGGATCAGCAATGGTCTCACCTTCATCTTTTCTCAATTTCAGATTGTATGGTAAATGGGTATTTGCTAGCCTTGCTCCAAGATAACCATCATCAGTTAAAACATCCAAGGCGTACTTCCTTGGACAAATGGATATTCCTGCTGAACTTCTTGCCACTTCAAGACCTAAGAAGTATTTCAAAATTTCTAAATCTTTCAGCTTAAATTGCTTATTCAACTCAGCCTTGAACTGTTTGATGTAAGACAAATCATTTTCCCCAATTATTATATCGTCCACATATGTCAAAAGTGTGGTAAATGAGCAGCCATATGTTCTGCTAAACAAGGAATGATCAGATTTTGACTGCCTAAAACCCTGTGACAGAATATAAGATGTGAGCTTCATGTTCCATTTTCTTGAAGCTTGCTTCAGCAGGTAAATAGACTTGTTTAGCTTGCAAACCAGTTGTTCACCTTGATCCCCATGTTGCTCATAACCTGGAGGCATAAGCATGTAGACCTTCTCATCTAACTCACCATGGAGAAAGGCATTATTGATGTCCAATTGGTGAACGTGCCAGTGTTTAGTGGTTGTAACTGCCAAAAGTATCTTAACAGTCACTAATTTTGCAACTAGTGAAAAAGTTTCTTCATAATCCAACCCAGCATGTTGAGTGAATTCTTTGGAAACCAAACGTGCTTTCTTCCTTTCCTCTGTGCCATCAGAGTTCATTTTCACCTTGAAAATCCACTTACAAGCAACATGGGTCTTATGATCAAGCAATGTAGTAACATCCAAAAGCCTGATATTCAGCGTCCATTACTGCAACCCAATCAGGTTGTTTAGATACCTTAGTATAGGTTCTGGGCTAAAAAACTATAGACAATGCCAAAGTATAACTTTTATGTGTGAGAGATAGCAGCTCATAACCCAAATAATCCTTAATGGGATATTTCTTGCCCGATTCAGAATCTCCCTTCATGGAATTTGAATGAGGTGTAGACAACTGAAACATGAGGCCACAAGTCTTGCAAATATGAAAGGACTCTTTTTGGTATGTAGATTTTCTTGTAGTAATAACCTGAGGCAAAGAATGATTTGCAGATGATGTTTTGTTTAATTCCACAGATGAATGATGATGTGCAGTAGGAGAGGATGAAGCTGGACTTCGAAGATGTAGATGATTTGATATGTTTGGGGTGTTTGAAACAGAAAATGAAGGAAATTCATCAATGTTTGGAAGAGAGTTTATAGGAAACAAAACATAAGTGGGGTGATTAATAGCATCGGATTTGGATAAAGAAGCAAGAAGAGTATGATGATGGAAAGGGAAAATGCTTTCATAGAATGACACATCTCTGGACACATAAACAACATTGGTTTTGAGATTGAGAAGTTGGCTTTCATTCCAAATGGATAGCCAATGAAGATGCAATGGACTGCTCTGGGATCGAATTTAGTTCTATTTCTTTTTAAGGTAGAGGCATAATAAAGACACCAAAACACTTTGAAATGATTATAAGAGGGAGTAGTATTGAACAACATTTCATAACCAATCAGTTTATAACATTTGCCTTTGAAATGCCCAAGCATACCACAATAACTACACACAAGTTTCTCCCTTTTCTGAGAAGAATTAGCAAAATTGAACCTCTGATTGAAGGATCTCTGTATAACTTTGCCTGCAAAGGCAGCTGCATCATGTGTTGCTCGTCTATTTGTAACTATCTCCTTTTGCCTTTCATCTTGTAAAACAAGTGCAAAACCTTATTTAACGAAGGCAATGGATCCATCAGCAGGATCTGACCTCTAACACCAGCAAAGTGCTCATCTAAACCCATGAGGAACTACATAATCTGATCCTCACGTTTGTAAGCTGTATTACTAGCACCTGGTCTATAATTCTCCAATTCCTCCCAAAGTCCTTTAAATCTATTAAAATAAGAGTTAACATAGTTATTTACCTGAGAGATAGAAGCAATTTGTTTCTTCAATTCATAGATCCGAGGGCCATTTCCCTGACTATATCTATCATGAAGTTCAATCCATATATCCCTAGCTGAATCATTCTACATCACGCTTGGATAAAGCTCCTTAGGAATAGAATTATTGATCCAAGAGGAAACCACATGGTTGCACCTCCTCCAAGCGGAATACAAAGGATCATCATGAGAAGGTTTAGTGATAGATCCATCAATGAAACCTTCTTTATTTTTGACACTAAGCACCATGGTTGCAGCTCGACTCCATGTCGCATAAATCTCTTCAGTGAGAGTAACTGAAACTTAGTCAGAGTAACTGAAATCAATTGCATTCCAGTGTTATCTCCATACTGAAGATAGTAGGGGCTACTTGGATCATTCATCAATCGATTAACCAGAGAAATCATATCTCCTCCAGCTGTCAGCTGATGATTCAACGAATGAATTCACTTGTCCGAACTGGCTTTGAACCTCCTGATGAACACTAGACTCATTCGCCATAGCAGAGAGAAGCTTTTAGTGCTCTGATACCATGTTGAAATGCAAGAGAATGCTCTAGATTGAAAGAAAGGAAATGGCGGGATAAACTGATTCAATTATGCCAAAATGAAAAACGTAATCTTACATTGAAGAAGGGCTACTTATCTATACAAAAATTAACCAACATAACAGATGAAAATGACATAAATAACCCTATGCTATTTTAACACTTCAACATGTTTCAAGAATCTTTAGCAATCCTACTGAACAAAACTTGGCTGAAATTAGGTTTCATTTCAACATTCCTAATTATATAGAACTTTTACATCCCAGGCCATTTCCAATGCAGGTCGTCCATCCTCGGGTTGCATAGCTATTCACAGACATTCATTGGAAATGGGATTTATAGTCCACTTTCACTCTATTTTTTAGTGATACTCTTTGCTCCTTAAATATAGCCCCTTCTCAACTTGATCCAAATGGATGAGCCCAACAATTTGGGTCCTTTTTGTTGTGGGGGTATCGCAGGCTTGCTAGGGGATCTCTCTTTAGATATATTTTGTTCGCTTTATCGTCCTAGGCCATTGGGGAATACTGTGAACCACCAGAAAGGGTATTATTCATTTTCTCCTTGCAACCGTACTCTCGAAGAGCTTTATGGCCTACTAGCCCCTATTTTTCACTTACCTTCTGAATCCGTGAAGCTAGGAGATTACTCCATCCCTAGAACTTAGATTCCTATAACCTTGGTATTCAAACCACCATTGGTGAGTTCTTTTATTACTTGCCTTGCTTTTAAGTCTAAGCATTTAACTGGCTAATTTTATCATTTTGATCTATTGTCATTTTTCCTTTGTGCTCGCACTGCAGATGGATTCTAGTTCGAGTCCTTCTAAACGTTTGAGAATATCTCTACCTAAAGGTATGGCTTTGGCAAATCTGTGGGGGCTAGCTCCATTGTCGGGAATTCGACTACCAAACCTCCCCCTACAAAGCTCCAGGGGACAATAGTTCTCCACTGCCGATGTTTTGGTTTCACGGTACAATTTCACCTCGTCTATTCATGCTAGAGAAAAGAAACAAATCGAGTTCTGTGTCTGGGCAAAGCTTAGCTCCAATACTTTCTTCCTCACTTAGTCCTCGTCATGCTAATTAGATGTAGGGATTTTGTCCTCTTTTCCTCATTTTGTTGCCCAAACGGTTAGGTCATGCTATGCTTATTTTAATCCATCCTGGGAGAAACTGGATAAAACCAGTTCCATACAAAGGGAAGAAATGATTGATGCTCATTTATCACGAGCTGCGGTCTTACTCTAAGACTGCTGGAACATGAGCTTTGCATTAGTGAAATCAATAGTTTGACCAGAAAGGTCCAATCTTTGGAGGAAGAATGTGATGCAGCTTGATCTTGGGTGTTGCTGAGGAGGAGAAATCCAAATTTAAAGGCATGTGTCGAAGCGCTGAAGATTATGAGAAGGTCAGATCTACTATTTTTGTCCATATAAGGAGATTAGCCTCATATTTGACACAGAATTTCTTGGATAACATAGCCTATTCCAAAACGAAAGACTCTGAGATTGCCAAGATGAAGAGGTGATTTAACCGATTAAAATTGATTATTACTTGCATTAAAATAAAATGCCCAAGCGTAGGATGAACTCATTTTACTCGATCAAGAATTAGAAAGTAGTAAGGTTGAACTTTCTATTATAGGGTCTGCAGTTGCTGAAAGAAAGGCTTATGATGCCAAACTTAATGAAGAATTCATGTAGGAATGGAAAAATAGAGTTCTCAATATTATTAAGAAATTTCATCCTCAATGGAACATGGGCTTTTTAGAGGTTTACGGAGAAGATGTCAGCGATGCCTAGTCTTCTCAAGTTTCTCTATTAGTCTATGAGTTTCATGTATCTTTTAATTTTTCCATTAAGCCTTTTTGGCTTGTGGATTTCAATGTTATTCTTTTGCGTAAAGTTACTATTATGGTGGTGTCGGTTGATGCTTATGGCCACTGATGGCCTTTTTAGCTGTTTATTCAATTTTAGATGAATGTATTCCGCGCTATTAAATTTTCTATTGCTTGTTTTCTTTCTTGGTTTATGCGTGGGTTCGCGTTATGTTATTCACTTGTTTTGATATTGTACTGCTACTGCCCCGCGTATTTTTCAGCTCTGGCTGAGGGCTCCACTTCGCATAATTGTGAATAACTTTGCAATGTAACTCATAAGATGCAATATATTGTTGTATCATGTAACAAAACATACTACAGAAACAACTAAATTGCGATTTTTATTCATAAATGCTTTTTTGTTTACCTACACTGTATTTTTTTATGATAATTTGGTAACGGTAGCCACAGGCTTGCCCTTTACAAATTTTGGAATCATAAGAGAATGTATTTCAATCCCATTTCCTTTGGCCAAACATCGTTCGCCTAATATCTTTTTGCTGGTAGGATCGACCTTGCCTTCAAACACAATTTTCTTGGTAGAAAGAACGCCTTCAATCATGGAAATCTTGGCAGGATTATCTTTACCAATAGTTAGACTAAGAGACTCACCTTTTAAACTTTTTTATTATAGAGTTGCTCTGACCATGTTTCAAGCCCAGCTTTGATGTTACAATGCTTCCCCAATACTTGCGAAACTATCTTTACTAGCAGATAAGTTTTCCAACCCATCCTTCACAGCTTCGAACATTTTCTTTCCTGCAAGAGGATTTTCAAGCATATTTCTTTCAACAAATATGGTGGTATTAACCATTAACTAAAGGACCCCTTGGGGCTGCTTTCCTCAAAGTGCTGAAATAATATTCACTCACGATGGCCTGATTTCCCTACCACTGCTACTCCTTTTGGAGTTTCGAATTTGAGACATACATGATAGATAGAGGTCACATCTTTGAGTTGTTTTAAGGCGAGTCATCCAAAGATCCCGTTATCTACAGACCTACTATCCATGATTAAGAAGTCTATATAGTCGTAGAATAAAATTGCTTCTTCACCTATTTCCACAACTAGTGTAATATGTCCTCTAGTGATCAAAGCATCTCCAGTGAATCTATAGAGTGGTTCAGACATTGGTACCCAATAATTATCAATCTAAATCTGGTTAAAAGCACTTTCGAATATTATATTGAAAGAACTATCATTATCCACCAACATGCGACTAAGGCCATTATGAGCTATTATAAGCCACACTACCAATGTATTACAGTGGGGATATATAACTTCCAGTTCATCATTGTTATTGAAAATTATTGGAAGAGATACAGGTTGGGGGTTACATCGGATCTAGAAATTCTCCAATGTAGCCTTGTTTGGCGGCGCAAACATATTTCTTTTAGGCCTTTGCAGTGTCTCCACCAACACAGGGATCTCCAATGATTGTATAGATCTCTCTTATCGATGGTCAAGAGTGCTAGTTGGTAGATGGTGCTTGTAAGGAGTTGATATGTGCATTTTTACACACTTATGTTACTGTCAAAACATGGAAAATTGTTGGTTAATATGTTTGAATGTGGCTTAATTCTATGCAATTTATGTTTTGCGAGACAACATATTAATGTAGCAGAATTGGGAAGAAATAAGGAAAAAAGGACCAAAATAAAAGAAAATGAAAGTTTAGAGACTAAATCACAAATATTCAAAAGTTGGTTCGGAAGGATAAATGGGAATTTGAAAGAGTTGGAAGCTAATTGGTTGAAGACAATAGTCTTTGGATGAAGAATTTGAGAAAAGAATGCAAAAATAGAGAAACATGACAAAATTCAAAGTTTGAGGACCAAATTATAAATACTCAATAGTTGATTCGGACCACAAGAAGATACTTTGAAGATTTTTAGGAGACAATTGGATGTAATTGGAACTAAAAAAGGAATGGAATATGACTAAAATATTATCAAAATCAATTTCCAATTTGCACAAGATATATTCCAGATTTTTAGCCAACAATTGAGACCCATTTTTGGTATAGTAAACGTCCGAATTGGAAGAAATATATCATATCAAAGTTGTAAGTTGTAACCCTTTGAGTTATGTTTGTAACTCACTTTGAATCGCCTAGATTGGATATCGGGACAAAATGTTATGGCCAAAATACTGACTACTGTACAGAAACAAAATATCCCCGCGCAAAGGTAACTTTCCTTATTCGATTGGAACTCTTTTGAAAACCAATTTGAACGTGATTTTCATCCAATTTTCGAATTCTACAAATACTTAACAGTAGAATACATATTGGAAACGCCTTCATACACTTTTCTCTCATCTCTTGGCTCAAGAACTCCATGAAAAACTAAACAATTTGTGAAGCAATGGAGGAACTCATTGGATTTGGTGTTCATGTCATTTATTTATGTAATTTGTTATTTTTCTTTTTAAAAAATTCTAGGTTCAGATTTTCTCTTCATGAATTTATTTTGAAGTTGGTTTAACTATAATTAGATTTTTCATAGACATTAGTCATGCTTTTCTATCGAACGATCGAAATACTTGCTGAATTTCAATTTCATTTATTTTATTGGTGTGATTATTTACTGCCTTATGTTTGATGTATATGGTCAATTTATAATTTGATTTCAATAAATAATTTTAGAAAATTGATAGAGAAAATCTAGATTATGGGGTTACATTTGAATTAAATTGGTTTTTAACAATAAATCTTTCGATTAGAGTGACGGGATGAAAGCCTCTGATTAAGTTATAAAAAATGAATAATTGATGTTGAATTATCCAATCCAATTGAGGAAATTCTGACGCTTTACTGTTTTAACTCATTAATTTTAATTATATTTCGAAAAACAAATCATTTTCAAACTATTCACGAAAAATCCTAATTTGTTGAACCCTTGAGTATTTTTCCATCTCTATGTGGAATAGACACCCCAAATGTGTGCTACAATTACCGCATTATTCTTTGAACGTAATCAAATTTTGGCATTGTTGACGGAGAGACGGTACCAAACACAAAGGGATCGACTGAAGAGGGTGACATCGTTCATTTACTATTTTTTTTAGTTAATTTAATTTTCTTATTTGTTATTTGTTATTTTATTCTCATATAGTTCTATTTTTTCTCGTGTTTTATAAGCAAGGATCAAAGCGAGCAAAGAAGCTCTACCGAATGACATTTTTTAATGTTTGAATCACTTTCTAACCATATCTTTGATATCTTTGATACTGCATTTATTGCCACGAATACCACACTACACAAAACTATGATTGATAGTGAACAAGGCGCATCCCTTATAGGACTTTACAGGATTATCTTTTCCCCACACGCACGTCCACACCATCATGCATCATGTTTCCTCCTAATATGCCACGTATGGGAATTAAACCAAATATGATTCAACTTCTTCCCACTTTTCATAGACTCGAAAATGAAAATTCATACGTACATATTAGGGAATTTGAGGAGGTGGTAGCAACCTTCCACAGTCAACATGGTACAATGGACGCAGTGAGGCTTAAATTTTTTCATTTTCACTTAAAGAAATAGTAAAAAGCTGGTTGTATTCCTTGAGACCACGTTCGATTGGGAGTTGGGCCAAAATAACTCAAGCGTTCTTTAATAAATATTTTTCCTACCATAAGACTAGTGCCCTTAAAAAACAAATCTCATCATTCACTCAAAAAGATAGTGAGACCTTATACCAAGCTTGGAAAAGATATAAAGAACTTCAAGCCATTTGCCCCTACCACGATTATGAGAGTTGGTGTATCATGAGCTATTTCTATAAGGGATTAACACAGAGGGAGTGTCAATTCATAGAGATGATGTGTAATGGTGAATTTCTACAAAAAGATCTTGATGAGGCTATAGAATACCTAGATGACCTAGCGGAAAAAGCCCATACTTAGACTGGACCTAGCGCCACTGAGAGTACCAATAGGTCACGAACCACAGGCAATTCCACTAGCACAGGTATCTATCATCTTAGGGAGGAGGACAACCTTAAAGCTAAAGTAGAAGCCCTTATTAGAGAAGTAGAAAGCCTACGTGCTAAGGACTAAAAATCTGCACAGAATGTATCATGTGTTGAGTCTCTAGGACCCTCCTTTGTGTGTGGTGAAACTGATCATATAACGCAAGAGTACAGTACGTTTGCTGATATAAAGGAAGTTTATGAGGAACACTATAATGCCTTAGGCACATACAAAAAGCCATACGCTCTATTCTCTGAAACCTACAATCATGGGTGGCATAATCACCCCAACTTCAGTTGGAAATCTGGAAACAAGCAACCTGCCCAGCCATCTTGAGCCTTTAATACACCTTCATATCAACCCTGCAACCTCTAGGAACTTTTTAGAAGACACCTTACATGCTTTTATAGAAGCGCAAGGTAAGACAAATCATAAGTTTGAGACTATAATCACTCAGGTAGTTGAGAAAAACAAAGAGATAAAGAATCATATGTCTAATCTGACTAATATTTTAGCTGTATGATAGCGTGGAAAATCTCCTGCTCAGCCTCAACCAAATCCTATATGGCATAGACCTTAGGACCAGAAGAAAATAATCTTAAGGAAGTGAACATCATAACCACTGGATCAAGAAAAATCATAGAACCAATCCTCAAGCCTAGGGAAACTAAAAAGGAGTTTAATGAGAGTAGTCTAAGTGATGAACTGGTAGAAAGCCCAGTTAGAATGCCTTTTCCTCAAGCCCTTAAGCCTATATCGAAGTTGTTTGGTCAACATAGTGAAATCCTAGAACACCTCAAAGTAAAAATCAATCTGCCTCTCTTGCATATGATTTCTCAGGTTTTTACATATGCTAAAGTCCTTAAGGACTTGTGCACTGTAAAGAGAAAGCACCATGTGAAGAAAACCGCTTTCTTGGCCGAGCAAGTGAGTGCAGTGATCGAACAAAGGATCCCACCAAAGTATAAGGATCCTAGTTGTCCCACTGTATTTTGTGTTATTGGAAACTGTGAGTTTGCACAAGCTCTTCTTGATTTTGGAGCAAGTATAAATCTTATGTCATATACAATTTACTTGTTGTTAGGCTTATGTGAGATAAAATGGACCTCTGTATCTTCCAATTAGCTGATAGGTCCACCATTAGGTCTAGGGAAGTAGTTGATGAAGTATTGATCCAAATTGACAAATTTACTATCAAGTGGAGTTCTTGGTTTTGGATGTAAATGTTTATTCTAAAATCCCTATTATTCTTGGTAGATATTTTTTTGCTACAACTAATACTCTTATAAATTGAATGAATGGTCTAATGAAGCTTTCTTTTGGGAACATGACTTTAGAAGTCAATATTTTCCACATAGCAAGGTAGCTATAGGAGAATGGCGAGTGTCATCAAACATTCATGATTGATGCGCTCACTCATCTGCAAACACCGATTTCGACCCTCTGAATTCTTTTATTTTAATTCTAAAATCCATGCTAGTTTTGATGATGAGGTGCATACTATCATTTGTCCTGTGTTTGCAAAATTTGAGGATTATAAAGCATCATCATGGCAGCCCAAGTTTGAAGAGATGCCAGAAAGGACTGGAGGTCAGAAGCCATCAAGCATTGAGAGTCTTAAAATAGAATTGAAACCTCTACCTCCAGGACTAAGACATGAATTTCTCGGACCCGGTGATATCTTCCATGTAATTATTTCTTTCGAATTGAATGTATGGCAATGTAAACATCTGTTAAACATTCTGAATGAGTATCAATCTGCATTAAGCTGGACTATAGCTGATATTAAAGGTATTAGCCCTTTAATTGTCTCACATAGGATTCATCTAGAAGAAGAAACTAATCCTAGGAGAGATCTACAACCTATGGTAAACCCCCACAATGAAAGATATAGTGAAAAATAAGGTGATTAAGTTGTTAGATGCCCAATCGCGGATACTAAATGGGTTAGCCTATATAGGTAGTTCCTAAAAAGTCAGGAGTCACTATAGTGAAAAATGAATTAGGTGAAATGGTTCCCACAAAAATAGTAACTGGTTGGTGCATGTGCATAGATTATATGAACTAAATGATGTCACCCATAAGGATCATTTTCCTCTCTCCTTTCTAGAACAAATCTTAGAGCGTGTGACTGGTCATCCTTTTTACTGTTTTCTTGATGGCTACTCTGGTTACTATCAAATTGAAATTGCATTAGAGGACCAGGATAAGACCACATTAACTTGCCATTTTGGCACTTATGCCTTTCGTATGATGCCATTTGAACTTTGTAATGTACCTGCCACATTCCAAAGATGCATGACTAGTATATTTAGTGATATGGTAGAGAATTGCATGGAAGTGTTCATGGATGACCTGACTATGTCCTAAACTTCTTTTGATGCATGTCTGTTAAATTTGAAGATAGTTTTGACACGATGTAAGGAAAAATGCTTAGTTTTAAATCGGAAAGTGTCATTTCATAGTACCTTCGGGGAATTATTTTAGGGCATGTGATTTCTTCTAGAGGAATAGAGGTTGACAAGTCTAAAATTGAACTAGTGTCATTTCTTAATTTGTTGAACCCTCGAGTCTTTTTCCATCTCTATGTGGAGTCGACACCCCAAAACTGTGCTACAATTACCGCATTATTCTTTGGACGTAATCAGGAGCCTGTATGTTTTGACTTAACTCTGCAACCTTACCTTGTGGTACTTGAATATGGGGGCTTCAGACTGTTAGATCCATTGTGTATCCTGCCCCTGTTGATGTTGCAGTTTTGCCATCCTTATAACATCATAACACTTATTAGTATCGTGATCCCTGCTACAATGAATTTTACAAAATTTTACCTTGTGGCTATCAAGAGAAGGGATTTCGTCTACTACTTGAGAAGGAATCAGAGAGATCATGTGTACTTTGTTCTTATGATCGCTAAGTCATGGATACAAATACTTCAACAATTTAGGCGCATATGTTAAAGCCTTCTTTTTAAGAACTCGACCCTGGTTCTCTTTCTTTAGGTTCTCAATTGTATCTTCCGTCTGGATTTCATTTTGGATCAGGATTACCAACTAGTGGTAGGAGGCTAGATTTTTGTTGTGGACATCACGTCAGAAAGGAGTCTCATAAGTGTCCATTCCATAAAAGCAGCCCTTATCTTTTCATCTAAAATTATTTCATGGGCTATCAACTCTGAGCTGAAAAGTAGGAAGTAACTCCTCAGGGACTCTCTTTCTTCCTATTGTATGTCATTAAGCCTTGTGACCTGGGCTTGTCCCATTCGGCTTCCTGCGAATGCCCCTAAGAAGTCTGGTGTCTCTCTTACCGCTATATTTATCCATGATCGGATGGATGAATTTGTCTGGGATTGGCTCTTCTTTTATGTCTCTCGAGAATGGAAGATGTTTATAATCGTCATCCAATTCGTATGACCTAGTAGGTTGCCCTTCATATTCATCATCCTGAGAAGTGTTGTAGGAGGTGATGAAAAGGCTCTCAACTCGCCAGCCATCACGACGATTATTCCTCCAATCATGAGAGATGACCTTTTCTAAGAACCTCTCCTTGGTAGGTGATGAAGGGAAAATAATAATTTTATGGAAATTCGGTTTGTCCGTTTTTGACGAATTGATAGTCCAATTCGATTGGAAAGGGGCCGATGATCACAACTCAGGGCCTTTGGCCCTGATGCACGTCAAGTTTTGGGCAAATCCC
>CAIGRF010024108.1:6718-19133 GCA_903798235.1 Fraxinus ornus
ACTTTTTGACATCCCTAATTAAATGTGCTTTTTTCGAATCGAGCTCGAGCCGCCGAACTTTTTTGACATCCCTAATTAAATGTGTGGAAGATGATGATGGTGAATAGTGTTGAAGTTGATTCCTTCAGTAAGATTTTTTCCCCTTCTTCTGAATTTTTTCCCCTTTGGGAGATTTTGTTTGTTTAATCTGGTCCAAAACTATTGTACCAGCAGTTGACCACCATTTCCTCGTAAGATTATACTGTTGTACTTGAGATCATGTTTCAAAAAAGCCTTTTTAAGTGAAAGTGCTGTTTGATTGAAGAAATTATATGGTTTTCCAGGTAACAATCCTTGGCAATGGCACCTTCTATATTCTCTTGGTTAATATGGGCCAATAACAGAGCACAGACCCATATTCAGGCCGAATATACTCTTGGTTTTTTTGGTTTCAAATTAGTCCCTAAACTTTTATTTCTTTTTCATCTGAGGCACTCTGTCTTGTTTATCTAAGTTAGAGCTTGTTTGGTACAGTTTAAAATTCAATTAAAATTGAAAATATAGCCGTTATTGGGTCTCACCCGTCTAATAAAAGTCAACAATAACGGTTAGTTTTTCAATTTAATCTGATTTTAATCTCTACCAAACAGGCTCTAAATTTTAGATGTGCCTGACGTTGTAAATTGGATATCCAATGCAAGGGTTCAAGATTTAATAGTAAATGTCTTTTACTATTGTCAGTGTGGTTGTTTCATGAAAATCCTCGATACAATTTGAGAATTGAAAGAAATTAGAGCTTTCAATAAAGTTAGAAGGAAGCATGATGGCTTCAAAGATTTTGGAAGAGTTTTCTTATTGGTGACATGTGTCTTTTATATCATTTGATCGATATAGCTAGCTACAAATGGAATGGTACGGAATGTCATGTGTAATGGTAAGTGTCGATATATATATCATAAACAATATTATTTGGCGGTTGCTCTCAAATGGAATAATAATGATTGTTTAATAAAAGAATAACATATCGGATCTGTTCACAATGGATTATTTAGACAGAGAGAGTAAACTGCGCATCGAGGAAAATGGATGAAAAGCCTAAACTAATGGGTCAACTTAATGGAAACCTAACCTGGTGACTAGAGACTCCACAAACTAGGTTCAATAGGAAAACTAGTTATGATTGACTCTATGAAAGCACTTCGGAGTTTTAATTCCCCCATTTCTATGATGCAAACAAGTGCTGCATAAAAAGATTGGTTAAGATTAGCTATGCGTTTATTGATAACTATATCTTGTAAATAATACAAGTGGAGCATTGTAGGGAACTATTTATAGAACATCACCTATGTGAGTGCGAACTTCGACAGTTCTATGAGAATTTTACCTAGGCGAATTCTTTAGCGCCCTTGCAAAACTAAGACAGTTCAGGGCCGAAATAATGAACACAATAGGGAACCTGTCACGACTAGTCCCCCGAATCACCCTGGTGGACCTGAAACGTGACGTACGCTGATGGTAGATGCTGATGAAATGCCAGATCCACCACCAAGGCCAAGGCTGACTACGAGTTACTACAAAATATCAAGAATCACAAGTTTATGAAAAATATAGTGCGATGGGCCCAAAATAAATATTTTCTGCTCTACCAAAATGTATCATATCGTGTGGCTATAACTCTAAAATTATCAGGCTCCTCAATCTATTAAGAACCAATACTACCTATAAGAAAAATTGTGGAAAAATATATGTGCTAATAGCTCAGTCACTACAAGTTTTAAAATAATTATACTTTCTCATTTATATCGAAAATCAAGTGAAAATCATTTAACAGTTCACATTATAATAACATATTATAACAACAATAATCAGGACGTGAGATATCTCATTACACTGAAAAATATCATCAAATAGTCATCATATAATCATCAGCTCAAATACATATCATCACATCATCCCATCACAAGTAATCAACCAAAAATATACCATCTGACTGAAATCTATAATCCGCTCATCGGGCTAACTACTTTCACCACAGCCCTTAGGCCCCTCCGTGAACGAAAATGGGTCTCAAAGACCTCTCATAATCTATACTAGAACATGGTCGAGGCCACTCAGTACACACGGTCAGACGACCCCTTCATCCACAGTTAAGACCCCTCAGTGTAGTATAGAACACGGTCAAGGCCACTCCGTGAACTAGAATAAGTATATATTCATAGGTACTTTTCTGGTCGATCTCAATATCACATGTGTCTCACATTCCAATTCACAAGTAATCCATACACAATCTTTGAATTCCACATATATCATAGTGAAAGAACATTTCCATATCAATCATATAATTGAACAAATACTTCGCATAATGGCATAAAAGGTATAATAGTATAATTAATTGATCAACATTTGGAGAATATTTAAGTTTTTCCACTCACAGATTAATAGATAGAAATTTGAATAAATTGACCAGTCTTTCCAAACTTCCACATCAATACCTAAAACAACAGTATAACAACTCAAATCTTGTTGGAATGATTTATTTGACTCCTATAATGAGTAATATGTCAAAATCTTGTCAACAAGGTTGTAGGATGGCTTTCCCCTTTTGGAAGCATTTAAAGCACCACACCTTTTGAATTTGATCCTTTCTTGCTAAAATTATATGCTTGATCTTGATCTTTAATTTGATTTTTTGTTGATCGTTCCTTATCGTCCAATTTCGCTCATATATCCTACCGACTCCCAGACATATTTGTCTCGCGTTATCAAGTTTCTCCAACGTTCGAATCCGAGATATTATCGATTAGTAATCTATATATACCTGTTGGAATTAGCATTCGTGAACCCGAGATCTGTTGGCCACGTCAATGGTACAAAAAACGAGGGCAACAAAAGTAATAACCAAGATTCGGTTTTCATTGAATTGTTCTAGTGAGTTTGCATTTGGAGTCTCAACACATACAATTGGAAATGCTGAATGACAAGTTTGTAATTGATTACGAGTGTATCCCGCAATCTTAGATACTAATTGTCATATTATGCATTCATACTCAAATTACATTCCAATTTTTTGCAAGCTCTAGTTGTTCAGTTTTGTTTCTAAATATGTGAGGTCCTGTTATTTTATTTTTCTCTGTTCCACCAAAATAACAATTATTAAAAGAAAAAAAATAAGTCGCGGCTGAACTAGCCAAAACATAAGTTTCATGCATCATATTCCCTTGGAGACAAACAAAGCTACAATCTTCAACAAGTACCATATGCTGCAATCAGACCACCCGATTGAAATCACGAGAGATGTGCAGACAACTTATCAGCTATACCATTTATGGATAGTAAGAGAATTGGCGGAGAAAATAACATGAAATAATTCAAGAAATGAGAAGTTTATAGAAGACTAAACTTTATTCATAGGAAGGAATTTCCCAAAAACCTTAATCCTACAAAAACAAACTTGTGCAACACCATTAAAAAAGAAAACTGTTATTGGAATTATACCATACAAAAATGGCTTAGAACTACGACAGATTCAGACCACAATGACCTAAAAAATTTCCTTCTCCAATGGGGGCAACTGCTCTACTAGACCCGTACCGACTTTGCACTGCTTGTGACAGAGCACAAATATGGTTACTTCTGGACCAAATAGTGGAAAGTGACCTTAACCATGTAGCAAAGAAGCTTGAACTCCTCGTTGTGGTAATCCATATTGGCCGGGTCAATTGATTCCCTCTTGGAAGCATTTCTGCAACTCGTAACTTCTTGCAGGGCATCGTTTATTTCGACAGTAATGAACTTATAACGATTAACATCTAAATACTTCTTCACCACCTGAAGATCACGAATGGCATCATTGTAATTCTTGGAACAAGCAATATACTTTTCCTGCAATTTAGAATCCTTGGTGTCTGTGTAAAGTTGATTGTACTGGCTGTGCACTGCATTGGATTTGTTCAATGCCAGGTCGACTGCAACCCCTGTTAGGCCTTTTATATCTGTGTTCAAGCTTCTGGGATCTGATTTAAAAAGATTCAAACAGTCAGTAGGATTATAGGTTTTGGAGCAAATGTGCTGAAGATCTTTTTCCTCCAGTGAGTGGCACATTAAAGATGGAATTACAAGAAGGAAAATGAGAACCATGGAAATCAACACACATGAGAAGTTGTGTAGGAAAGAAGCCATTTTTGCTCTTTGTTTCTCGATTTTTTTTGCTTTTCTTGTTTGTTGAGTGATTAAGGAAGTCTATAGTCTTCTTTATATAGTAATTAGCTCGTAATAAAAAATATAAAGCGCCATTACTCATGAAATTGATGATCTTTCTTAGGTTACGAAGATAAAGTGCCTAATTAATTTTATTTTGGTTACATAACATTATTTCTCTGCTGTTACATTAGGAAAGTCTTTAACAACAAACTCAATACATAATTTCTCAATTTTTAAGCCAATTTAGTGTAGCGAGTTAGAGTACGTCCATGTTTTCCTTTTGCAGTTTTCCTCTATGAAACTACATTCAATTAAAAAAGAATCGTCGTGAGTTAATTTACCAAATCAGAAAGGGAATATTGATCTATGGTCATTTCTGAGAAAATTGAAGACAGAAAACGGGAAACAAAATTCAACTTGAAAGGTATTCGTGCATGTTTTGTTAATCATCTGAACAAAAAAATAATTAAAAGACGCCTGAAATTCCGCAAAAGATACAAGAGAAAGGATATTGCAAAAAGTAGTACCTTAGTCCATGAAATTGCTGATAGGAAGCGTCAACTCAAAAACTACAACATTATAATAAAAAGGAATTTCAAGCATTACACTGTACTGCTAGTGTATACACTGCTGCTTATGCTTATGCTTATGCTTCTGCTTCTGTGGGTCCATGTGACTATGGGACAGATGCTAACCTGGTCGAGTACGCTTGCCATTTCAATGAACCTGCATCGGTGAGAAACACATTTTCTTTGAATTTAATCTCAACAGAACACAGATTGTCCACTAAACTCAGTTACAGTAAAATAGATAGAATTTCTCACGTACAAAAAAGCGTTGCAATGTACGCTAAACTCAGTTGCTCTAGACATTCATTTCATAACTATAATTGAGGTGAAATAACCCAGATTGTACTTATCAAAAGCATTCAAAATATGGAATTAACAGTTTCAAGACCCATGTAACTTAATTGTAGTAAATATTAGAAACTCTCAGAAAATATGTACCAAAAAAGTAGAAATGCTCGAAATAGAACCATTCAAAAAATGGACTGTGCAACATAATATTATACACAGAAATTAGAGATTAGTTGTACATAATCGATGTCAAAAGACCAAACTGCAACCTTTTTATAGTACACTCTCTGAACTTCTACATAGTTGCAAGGAAATATTGAGGGGGTGGGGCCTGCTCAACAAATACAATTGTCACACGAAGCCGAGCGCAGTTACATACATTATCGATTTCCATGTCTGTTGAATCAATAACTGGAACTGATACATAAGGGACATTGAATTCACATCTCAATACCACATTTTGCATATTCCCTTGAAGACAAACAAGCTACAATTCAATTTAACAAGTACCCAGGCAGATGTCGTGTATCATTCCGACCACCCTATTGAAATCACGAGACTCCGATCGTAAACAATGATCTCCAAATATAGATTCAATACATTTATCAGCAATACCATTTATGGCTAGTAAGAGGAGTGTATAGAAGACTAAACTTTATTCATAGGTGGAGATTTCCCAAAAACCTTGATCCTATAAAAACAAACAGCTGCAACACTATTGAGAAAAAAATACTTTCTATCAGAATATATATCATTTAAAAATGGCTTAGAACAACCCCAGGTTCAGACCACAATGACCAAAAAATTTCCCTCCATACCCAGTGGGAGCAGTTGCCCCCATTGGACTCATTGCTCTGCCACCGCTTGAGACAATGAACAAATATGGTTCATTCTAGATCAAATTGTTAGAAGTAACCTTGACCATGTAGCATAGAAAGCTTGAATTCATCGTTGCGGTAATCCATATGTGTCGGATTGATTGGATCCCTCTTGAAAGCATTTCTGCAGCACATAACTTCTTGCAGAGCATCATTAATTTGTACAGGATACCACAGCAGAAGAATCCATCTCTATTAATAAATCCGACTGACTAAGTAAAAGCACAAGAAGGATTCCATAATGGATGGCCCCCTGCTCAACCTCGAGTATAGGACAATCACAATAAGATGAGAAGAATGCATAAATGCATCGTCCAAGGTGATAGTGGATGCTACCCCCAACACATTCATCGATGTCATGCCACGAAACCAAGATAGGAGGAGAAGGTAGGGTGGGTAAGAGTAATACCAAATATGGGGGCAATATCCAAATCCACTCACCAGTCCATAAATTGAAATTAACGGCATGTGAAAAAAGAGTCTGATAAACCCGTCATATGATCCTTTGAGGCTCCATATTACATGCTGCTCGCATTCCGTAAGAATCAAAGAATGAGCAAAGGAGTGATAGTGCAAATGTGGTCACTCCGAACAAACTGTCCTGATTGTACTAGGTGTGGACTGTAGTAACTTTTTTCAACGCCAGGTTGATTGCAACTCCTGTTAGGCCCTTTATATCTGTGTTAAAGCTTCTGGGATCTGATTTAAACTGATTCAAACACTTGACAGGATTACAGGTTTTGGAGCAAATGTGCTGAATATCTATTTCCTCTGGTGAGTGACACATTGAAGATGATAGGGCAAAAAAATGTGGAACATTGAAATCATCACACGTGAGTAGTGCAAGAAATAAGCCATTTTTCTCTTCTTTTTTCCTTGAACTTTTTGGTTTTCTTGACTGTTAAGCACTCAAGGAAGCATACGACCCTTGTCATATAGTGATTCTCGTAGGGACCAAATAATTTTATCTTCATTGCACAACATTAATTCTTCTGTTACATTACATTAAACATCAGAAAAATTGCAATTGTTCTACCAGAAATGAAAATGTATATATAATTTGAATGGAAAAAAGCATCAACTAAGTGGATAGAATTCCACATGTGCATCTGCAGAAGCATTACAATGTATACTCAAACTCAGATTAGGACAGCTCACCAATTTTGTATCTAGCACTGATATCAAACCAGCACTCGAAAGCATTCCATAAATGGCACCTGCAGTTTTACACAGCTTGCAGGATGCAGCATTTTAAATGTAGCATCTGAAATGAAATAAATATTAAAAAATCTCAGAAAATAGATTCATATTGGGGAGCATATAATACACAAAAAATGGAACTGTGCAAAGCAATATCATAATGAACAGAAATTGGCAATTAATTGTACAAGTTGAATGGATGTCAAAAGGCCAACGGCAACCTTTTTCTACATTCTATGAGGCCAAAACAAAACTTCTACATAGTTGCAAGGATGTACGAGGACCTCAATCCTATAGGAACAATAGATTCACAAGAGATTCCAAAAAGCAGCTGCTGAACAATTACAAATTAAATTTTCCATTCAATGCCATAGCTTTACATCAGTATACTCTGGCCACAAGAAACTTGCACCTTTTCTTTATCCATTCACAAATTAAATTTTTTTTAGAGCTCGGTTTCACATCCAAGCTCTCTTTCTGGTGCTTATTAAGAAACTTATGCCGGAGCCAACTGTTCCACAAAGCAGGGTGGGCTTACATTTACATTATGTATCTCCATGTATGTCGATTCACTAACATGAACTGGTACATACAGTAAACTGATCTCGAATCTCAATGCCACATTTTGCATAATCCATGTCGAATAACCTGAGATTGTAGCTTCAACGCTTCATCTCTGGAAGCCCTTTGCCTCCTTTTGACCCACTAACAAAGGAGCTGACCCAGGTTAGAACTGACCAAGATTCTGTATTCATTGGATTGTTCTGGTCAGTTTGCACTTAGAAATGAAGATAGTATCTGAATAATTCAGACTGCAGAGCTTCAAAAGCTCAGCGGCACGCTGCTTCAGAACTGGACTGCAACCACTCTGAATGACAAGCAGCAGCTTTGCTGCAAGACCAGCATCCACAGCTATTGCCGAGCATTCATCAGGGGAGAGTTTGCACACAGACCACAAGATTGAAAGTGCATATTCTGTACAGCTTTCCGAAACTCTCATAAGTAGTTTAACCATATTCGGTATAGTGTTGGAACAATCCTTCAAAGCCTGTCTTCCTTCGGGGACAGACGACACGACATCCAAAATGAAAAGGGCTAATTCCAAGCTATCTGGACTCAAGCCAGACAAGATTTCCATCAATTGAGGAATAGCACCAATGCTCACAATCAAACTCCTAACTTGATCATGCATGCAAATTGATTTGAGAAGACCCAGAGCGGGTAAATGTCCATTAGGGCGTCTCTTATCTCGCACTAGCCTCATCAAAGCAACCAACAAACTATGGCTGGAGACTATTTCTACTTCAAAATCCTTCTCTTCCATCAGCTTTTCAATTAACCTAACACAATTGACTTTCGTTTCAATAGATCCTTCGTTCAAAATATCGATAATTGATGATACCTTTGCAGGCTGCATCAAATTCGTTTTCGACTCTGAATTTAGAGTCAAGTTCACAATAATTGCTATAACTTCAGAGCCTACAGCATACGAAGTAAATGGACCAAGTAAAGATGAAAGAAGAACCACTCCACCTTCATCAACCACTGAGTTCCTAGCGGGGACATGATCCTTGACAACTTGTTGAAGTTCCTCAAGGGCTTGTATTCTAGCCTGGCTTTTTGCTTTCTTCAGGGTATTGAGAAGCTCTGTTGCCCTTCCCTGTGCATCCTCGGATCTTTTCTTCATTTGCAAATACTTCTGAGAAAACCAAGTATAGATTAAATGATAAAGAGTCTTGTTTGGAGTTACTGTATCATCCCAAAGTTCTTGCATTGTAGTGGGACAAGTGTAGTGCCCCAAACTGAACCATTTGAGAATGTTGGATTTCTCATAGGTTTGCCCAGTGCAAAGAGTCACAGGGTCTTGCATTGGTTCAAGAGAAATGGGACAAATAAACACTGATGGAACTTCAAGTAAATTTAGCTCTTCAATCATTTTCTTCAGATCAATTTTTTCTCCAACTCCTCCACCAAAACCCCCAACTGCAACTTCACCCAAGACTCCATTCTTCACTGCAGTGTCTAGATCTAAGATAAGCCCACCCTCAAACCCAACAAGCCCATCTCTCTTTGAAGGTTGATACATAGGCATTTTGTCAAACAACTACTCTTAAATCACCCAATTATTGAATGACACAAACCCCTTGTAAAAAGACTCTCCAAAATATCCACATCAACAGCCTTTCAAGAAAGCACATTACATCTAACAACAACTACACACGAGAGATGTGAAAACAAGGTAACACTCCCTGAAAGGGTAACCATGTACGCTTTCAAAGGGCACACCTTCTCTCTCTATTTTCACTTTTCGTGGTCAAAAGACTCATCACCATCATCATATAACACATCATATTGCATTCATAATCAACACTCTTCCCAAAAATCAAATCTTCCTTCACATTCAAGCCTCAAAAAAGAGTTGAATCAGGGAAAAAAGATAGGATTCAATGCAAATCTCGACCCAGAAAAATGAAGCTTTCACCAAACTACAACACAAGTGAAGAAAAAGTAGATACCCAGATCAAAAATAACTGTGAAGATGAGTATTCAAAGGGCAGAAAAGAGAGAAACATAGAAGACTGAAGACTCCTCTCTACTGAGCGGTCTTACCTTTTCTTTGGTTTTGGGGCCAGAAAACTGTGGTGCATTGAGTCTTGAAATATAAAATAATGATTTGTGGAAAAAAAATATCGTCTTGGAATAAACAAATATTCGAATTTCAATATAATTTTACAATAAAGAAAGATTGGAGATTCAGTAAATTATTTTTTGTGAGATAATTTAATCAAAAAGTTGCAGCTAAACACTTGACCGCAGTGACAGTTTTGCTTTGACCGTACTCTCGGCTTTTTCCCGTGTGGCTTTCACTGGACTGCTTTAGCCTGTGATGTGTTCCACCGTTATCCAGACATTTTGAATTTATTGGGTATTAATTTCCAACCTACATTTCACTTGTACTCGTTTGATTGGCTTAACTTATAAAAAAAATGTCACATTTGAAAATTTTAATTTCTATGAGAGTGAAAATGAAGTTCAAATTTTAAGGTACAATCACTTTAAACTTATTTTTTTCAATTTCATGGAAAATACATTTTTATGGAGTATTTGAATTTTTATTTTCCAACTTATATGGAATTGGAAAGTTTTTTCACTTTTGCCAATCAAATGGTCCGTTTGATTGCAAATGTGAAAAATTGTTGGAATGAAAATGAATTTTAGGAAATTGAATTGTTTAGAAATTTTTATGATAGGAAATTGTAATTAATTGTGTTTGATTGGTATAATTTTTCACATGAAAAATGTTGAAAGTTTGGTATCCGTTTGACTTTATTTTTTATGAAAATTGTCCATGAAAGTGATAATTTTTTCTACCATTGAGTCTAAAATTTGTTCCAATTATTCAAAAAAAATTTAAAAAATTATCATATCGAATATCTGTCGTTTGGCTTTGTTTTGCATAGAGATTGTTCGTTAAAGGGAAAAAAATTACCATTGTTGATAGAATTTTTTTCAATTACAAAAAAAAAAAAAAAAAAACCCTGAAAAATCAAAACAACAAGAAATTTTTTCCTCCTAAAGCTAGAAAATGTGGAAATGTGGAAAAAAAAAATTGCTATCGAACAGTGCAAAACTTAAAAAATGGAAAACATTTTTCAAGTTCCATGAAAAATGTTTACAATCAAACAGGTGTTAGAGTTATAAATAAAAATCTCAAATTGAAAAGTAGAATCGAAATTCATTTTTTAATTTTGAAGGATGGCAAAGGAGGCGTATCCCACCCGTCGGGAATTTTCAAGAGGTGACATGGGATCGATAAATTCTCATGTTTTATCCAGTTTAATTAATTAATTAAATTTAAATATAAATTTAGTAGGAAAATATTATAAAATAAATAAATTCAGGACAGAATGGGAAAAACTGGGGTGTGGACCATATTACCGTCGTAACCCCTGTTTGGTACACATTAAGATTTTTATTTACATTATTCTACTCATTTTCAATCACACATTCTTCAATAAAATAATATTTTCCATCACATCAATAATTTTTCCTTCTTTTTCAACCACACATTCTCTTTCGATTTATTATTTCAAAATACATTCTTCCAAAAATAATGTGGTTTAAACACACCATATACCTTCATTTACTGTTGGGACGCGATAGGGACGAAAGTTTTTGTCAGTTTGATGTCACATGGGCCAATCAAAATAATGATTTTAAACTAAAACGGTTTTGTTTATTATTTTAACTTCAATTTAAAATCAAATCAAACCATTTAAAAAAAATTATTGCCTGACATTGATCCAAATTCGACCTGGAACGTAATGATAATTGATAAATTACAATCTTAATCTCCAACTTAAGATAAGTCCTAAAATTTTATTATAAGCCCGACATTTTTATTTTGAGAAATTGAATTTTGAATAATGATTTTTTTGAATATTTTGTAGTTAAAAGGTAGTAAAAAATTGAGTTTACGTGTAGAATATTTTATTATATAAAGATGTTATTGAAAATTAAATAGTTTTTAAATAATGATTGTCAAATTATATCTACAATTATCATAATTTGATAATCCAATCGATCTATCATTAAAGGATGGTGATGATGAATATCTTGTTGGGGAGTATCAAGTTGTATAGTGACTTTATATTTTGTTTTTAGAATTTTATATTATGACTTTGCATCGGCTTTACTTAGTAAAATTTTTTATGTAAACTAGTCAGAGGCACGTGCCGTAGTATAGTTGGCTACGTAATAGCGTTGACTGATTTTTTGTTGTTTTTGGAGACATCACTGATTAAATCTTATTTAGCAAAACTTCTTCAATAGAAAACCTTAAAATTAAAACGAAAAATAAATAAATAAGAAAAAGAAGAAGTTAGAAATAAAAGGGAATATTATTCATCATAAACAATCAATATAAATCAATTCAAATTTAAAAACACTCATACACTAACAAACTACCAAAATATTGTCGTTTATTCTTTCTTCCTCAATTTTCTTGAAGTACAAACATTTGGAGGCCTTGGATATCACATTTTAAGTTTTTTTAGGGTGAGTATAAAAAAAAATTAACGATTATGATTTTACGTTTAATAATTAAAGATAATTTTTATATTTAAACTTACTCGACAATATTATTATTATTATTATTATCACATTTTAAGTTTTTGTTAAAAAATTTAATTCGATCCAAATGGATATTCATATCGTGAAATATCAAACGTTAAAGTTCGAGAAAATGACATTGGAATGTAGTTGAGATTGAAAAGAAACATAAACAATCAAGACTTTACG
>CAIGRF010024188.1:0-16793 GCA_903798235.1 Fraxinus ornus
ACCGACACTCACCACCACGCGTCGACGGAGCAACCTGTGGTCTGTGGATCTCTTCGCTGGTTCGCCCTCAACTCCTCCGGTTTGTTCTTTGGTTTCAATTGAAATTGCCAATTTGGGAATTGGGGATTGAGAATTTGAGATAATGGAACTCAATTTGGGTTTTGTTTGTGTGGGCTATGAGTATGGGTTGCAATTGGCCCAATTAATTGGGCCTTATTGTTTGAAAATAAGGCCCAAAGATCACCTTCTTCACTGCAAAGTCTGTAATAGCAAAGAAAAAAAATTTCTCAAGTCGGCTACTTTCGTTCTTCTTCACTGCTCTGCTCCTTCCCGACGGCTCTTCAAGATTCCGACGGACCTAGCACAGGCAGCCGTGGGGGCTGGCCAGGTGCTGGGTCCACCTCTGCTACCATGGACAATCTTCCATTCTTGAACTCTTTTGTCCTCGACTCCTTGATATTTTCTAAATAGCCGGATGCCCATCCAAGTGGATCTAACCATGCACCCAGGTTTGATGATATTTGCCAATCTTCTTCACTAGGGCTAGCAGATAAGAACCAGCTCGACGATGAAAAGAGTGGAGGTATTGGTGAAACCATGATTGGATGTTCATAATGCCAATCTTAGTCAAGAATTCTGGGATGAAAGTAGCTTCAACACATGTACAAGCTCTGCCTGTTGATTATATCCCAAGTTTTTCGGGTTGTTACTTCTTTTGCCAGCGACCTTCGATTAGAACGACCTTCATTCCTGTGTTTATTCCTTCGCCGAACCCTCTACTTTTGTCAATAAATCCTTATTTTCTTTTACATTTTTATCTCTTCCATCAATAAAGTTGTCATAAGCCAGGGACCCAAAAATCCATCAAGATAATCCGGAACATTTAGTTGTATCGAAAATTGAGAAGAAAGGGGGGAATGAGGGAACATTGTTACGAGATGGGCTTTGCTGCGTGTAAATGCATTATGTAACCCTTGATATAATATTTAATGTACAAGTAGAATAATTCTTGTGAGATTTGGCCTGGTATGAACCACTCTAATTGTAAATAGATTAAAATAATATTCTTTAACTGTCAAGAAAAACAGTGTGGTGTCCGATCAAAACCAGAAAAAAATAATCAAGCTATGGGTACAGGGAATTTCTTACCGAATATTGACCGAATACGCACAACACATGTGTTCCATTGTTTTTAACAATATTTAATTCATGTCGGCCCCGCCTCCTCATGTGAAAGAGATTTAAAATTCTGGAAAAATTCTGTAAGTTTCTTCCTATACTTGCATCATTTTTGAGAAAAAAAAAAAAAAAATGCCTACATCTTTGTTTTTATATTATTTTATTTTGGTTCCAAAGTAGGTGAAAACCGATGACGAAATGAAAAGAAAAGAAAAGATCTAAACACAAGACAATTAGATCATCACGAAAATAATCTTTAAATTAAGGTTAGATACCGACTTGACATGACACGAGATTGAGAGAGTGCATGTTTGTTTTGAAATTTGAATGCACTAATGCAAAAATTAAGTGCGTAATACAACGACCACCTAATTAGACTTAACTTGTTAATATTTTATAGAATACAAGCTTAACTTGTTAATATTTTATAGAATACAAGCCTCTGTTTGAGTCAAATTAAAATTAAAATTTTCATTCTTCTACTCGTTTTTAACCACACATTCTTCAATAAAATAATATTTTCCATTACATCAATAACTTTTTTCTTCTATTTCAACCACACATTCTCCATCAATCTACTATCCAGAATACATTCTTTCAAAATAATGTGGCTCAAACACACTTGTCAATATTTATTAAGGATGCGTTTGAGCCACATTATTTTGGAAGAATGTATAGATTGATAAAAAAAGGAAAAATTATTGATATGATGAAAAATATTATTTTATTGAAGAATGTGTGGTTGAAATTAATAGAAGAATGAGAATGAGAATTTTAATGTGACTCAAACATGAGCTAATGTTAGTTTTGTTTATATTACCATTAATTTGAATTATTGGCCATTCATTAAGTTGCATATTATTTTTATAATTGCATGATTTCTACATTGATTTCGTGTCGGCAACATAATATTTACATAGTAATCAAGATTGACATAACATCCCATAATATTGACAATTTACATGTGAGTAGTCAAATAATGCATGCATCATATGTTAATATATCTGCTTAGCGATTATCTCCAGCTCGCATATAAAATCTAGAAATAGAGAGTAGATACTTACACACAAAATGAAGAATGCGACTTCAACTAAGATAAATTTGTGACAAATCGTTACGTCTGTCGTGTGAAAGATACTCTAATCTTCTTCGAATAACAAAGAACAAACAATATCAAAATAATATGTGTTAGAGTCGGTAATGTCCTAGACATGTAAATGGACTGTTTTATACGTCTTAGCAACCGGATCGAGTGGAATTATATCTCTTTTATTTCGTCCAATGTATTGTACTAAAAACGTGCAAGCCTCATAGACAACGTCAACATCCCAAAATCAAATGAAGTAGTTGTAAGATCAAATACTTGAAATTGAAAATCACAAGCGTGCATTTATGACTTGGCGTACCAACAAAATGCAGAAAATAGTACGCTTAAATTATTATGCCAATTAAGATTTAGTCAAATTTTTTTTCTTAAAAGAAGATTTCAATCGCATGCCATCTCTACGATTATCAGCTTAGAATGAATGGTCCTGATTCTGGCATGATCTAGCGCTGTAGTACGGACCATACTGAGCGCTACACACACACACGCCAATTTTGGTACAAGTGCAGAATGAGTAGTACAAACCAACCGGTTCACATTCATCGGTTTGACCGGGTTTTGACTCTCTAATTGTGAGAACTAAAAGGAAAAATCAGGTTGTACAATTATTAGTATGCTGTAATTTTTACGACTCACTCACATTAGTGTAGGGTCTACTAATGACTGTACATGTAGCATGTTTCGAACTAACATTCACATCTCAAGACTCAATTTGTGAGGATGAGGGCTAAAAATGGAAAATGATTCAAGTAATATCGTTTGTCGAGTCACTAGTAATTTAGATCCATTAACCTCAAGTTTTTCACATCCCCTAACATTTATAAGATTTTGATACATTCTTACATTACCAAAGTTGCTTTGCTTGTTAACAATCCAACTCTAATCCGCTTCAAAAATTTTATCATATGATTCACAAAAGGAAGATGCTACGTGTACCAAATATTTTACATAATCAACACGTGACGGCCCCCAATTGGGAGGCGCCCCTCAATAGGGGACCGCCACGTGTTGATTATGTATAATATTAGGTAATCTATTTGGTACAAATAGATAAATCCTTCGCAAAATGAGAAACTGTTATAAAAAAGTATCCTATTTCTTAGGATAATTTTTAATTTGGTGATTCTATTATGATTTGTTGGAATCACTTAACTTCAAAATCAGCTTTCCATACCTAAATTTAACGTCCCAACCCTACGTAGACGTTGTGAACTGTAATGATAGTTTGACACGTCTTATGTTTCTAATTAAATATGTCATATAATCAAATGGCAACCACTGCAAATATGAATATATTCATTTGGGAAGAAGTTATAAACGATTTAATTTAGGGTATTACTATTTTCATTCACAAATTTTATATTTCTATCCTTATTAAAATTTTAAATTTTATAAAAAAATATTATATTCATTCACGTTTATTCAAATATATTAACCTTATTTAATTCATTCATTTAAAAACTATATATCCACTTTACTAAATTTATCCCCAAAACTAAGGTTAGCTCTCGCCATCCATCTAACACTACCCCCAACTCAAGCATGAAACAATGATGCCTTCTAAAGTCGAGCAAAAGTTGGTGCTAGTCCAAGAAACCATTGGCGATCCAAAGGTTATGTTCAATACTCATGATAATGAAACTGAATCCAGTGAAAAGTGAGAACTAAAGAATGATAAATGTGCAAACAGAAAAAAAAAAATCTAGAAAAATTATACCCATTTTGTAATTTACCTCAAAAATTATAGAAATGAGTAGTACACAATGAATGAAAATAATTAAAAGTTTATATTGACCTCGAAAAATGATTCCGACGTGGCCAACAGAAGAAGTATTCAAGTCAACTCTTCCCTGTTAGTCACCCGTGGTCTTTCCCGGAGGAGTTGGGAGCGGTCACGAGCACTCCGACGGTCAAGTCAGTTTATGTTTAACCGAAAAATAGTTCACCGACGGTGGAACACTCGCCGAGGAAATGGCGTATAATGGCAAAGATACTAATGTGTGGGGGAGAGAAAATGATACCAAATTTGCACAAGTTTGCGCTATAGTTGGAGTAGAAAAATGGGAGTCGAATCCTTCTTCAGGTACAAGTAGGGTGTATTTATACCAAGGATGGGAAGAGGAAAACCGTCGGATGAGGAGACACGCGTTATCAGATCCTCAGGACTCGTCTCATCCTTAGTGTCAATCTGTCTTCCATATGTTGGCTAGTATTGAATATTTCTGACAAAAGCAACTGAATTTGACCGTTTTGGTCCTGCCACACGTCCCATCAGTTAGGGATACTTTGGGAACTTTATATGAGAGATCTTCGTTGGGGCGAGGTGAGGCAGGAGTGGAGTTGTAGAAGCGGAGTACGGGCCTTTGCATCCACGGTGTATCGCGGATGAGTTCGGTTCCTTTGCTAGCACCTGTCCAGTTCGTCCCATGTAATCGCTTCGGCTTGTGTAGTCACCTCGTCTCATACGTAATAGCCTCGGCTGCCACGTGGCGCGGTGCGAACCACCCCCGTTGACACGCGGCAGTTGAGGTGGCGGGTCTGACTCAGGTCCGTAATAGTTTCTGTAATTAAAAAAAATCTGAAGAAACAGAGAATCTTTCCATTTTCTTGGCATTAGCTGCCAAAGGTCCTTGCACATTCTACTGAAAGCTTTGCATCTTTCGATAATTTTCCTTTCTATTACCAAATTTATCGTTTCTATTATTTTGAAGAACTAGAAAAGAAGTTACAAGAAGGTGAGTGAGATTTGGGGGTAAGACAGCAAGTAAAATTGTTTTAATTGAAATTTAACAACCATTGAAAATCATGCAGAAAAGTATAAAAAGAATTGTAGAGAGAGAGAGGGTTTGCAAAGAATGGAATACATAGAATGATTTTATTTATTTTTATTATTGTACATTTAAGTAAAATTGAGATTTGCTTGGTCATAGTTTCGATTTTGCGATCTGTTTTGTTAAGGAATAAAATTTCATATCGAATAAAGATGAAAACATAAACCAACTTATAAAGAATTGTGTTACTGCTCTTAATAAAGTTGACATTTTAAGATAAAACCCAAAATTTTAATATGGTATCAGAGCCCGTTAAGCTCCAACGAGCGATTCAATTTGATTAAGACTCAAAAATATTGAGTACGTGGATTTCAAGATTGGTCTGCTCAAACGAATCACCATCTTGCGGTGGCATGTTAAGGGATAGAATCCCCCATCAAATAAAGATGAATATATAAACCAACTTATAAAGAATTGTGTTACTCCTCTTAATAAGGTTGACCTTTTAAGATAGAACTCAAAATCTTAACAAGTTTCAAGTAAGCTTGCTTCTTGATTTGCCATTTGTTTAACGTGTTAAATCCACAATAGGTAAAATATTATAGTTTTAGCTAACATAATTAAGAAGACTTATCATTCAGCAATAGAAAGAGAGAATAAAATTTGAAAAGAAACAAATAATTGAAAATTTTTCCAACCAAAGCCATCCATCAAGAGGACAAAAATAAAAACACAGTCAGATGGAGTACGATTTTCACCACATAAACTCGGTCAAAATACTAACTAATATGCCCTAAAAATAATACTTAATTTTAAGACCACATTATTGGAACAATAAATGACAATGCCTAGTGCCTACCAGTGATTAGAAAGTCTAGATGGAAACATGGCATCGATAAATTATTTGTAATAGAAAGTTTATGCAAGTTCAACCATGCATTCTTCATATAAGATAATTTTATACGTTGATCCATAAAATTCCCTTAAATACACAATCTTCAAAAAAAAAAAAAAATCATTTTTTCACAAAATCTATTCTCAAAAAACATATATCGAACAAACCCTTGATTTAGTCTTAGGCAATCTAGAAATAAAATGATTTTTCAGTTGAGTTTAAATGAGATTTTCTTGTAAATAAGAAGTTTCGGAATTAACTTGTTCCTAATGTCATACAACTATAGCTTAGCCATACCTAACTCTTAAGAAACTCAAATATATTAAAAGCATTAATTTTAATTAAATGTTAATGGCCCTACAACAAGTTAGTATGCTTTTATTTTCAAAATAGAAAAAATGATCAATGGTTTAATTTTTGTTAAATGGTGAGAAAAATTTATATTAACCGTTGACTCCAAAAAATGAACTCAACAAATGTCGTGTTCACTCTTACCACGTAAGTGATGCGATTTTGGCGCGTTCTTACCCGATCGACAATGGTAATTGGTCGGAATTGGACACGGTAGGCACTTTACGGCAAGAGACAAAAATGTTCAAACTCCGACGGTGTAGAACGATGACAATCACGCTAACAATGACTACCGAGCACAAAATCCAAGATAATTCTCCGTTAGCATTGACGGGAATATGTGGAAGGATAAATAAAGAATTTGTATTGGCATCACTATCTTTTATACGTTGATGCTCAGCGAGATTGTAATAAATTACTCAAAATTCTACTAAGTGTTTTCTTGGTATTTCTCAAGAATTCCAGTTTATATGTTTTGTTTTGTGATTACAAAAGAGCCAACCCCGATTACTTACAATGAGACACTATTTATACTACATAGGCTCAAGTGGTGACAGTTAGATCAGAATCACGTGCCCTCATATCATATATTGGGACGTCACATCATTGTCCATTCATACAATTAATACATTGACAATGGGTTAGCCACTCTATATAGTATGCTGACACACTGACAAACTTATTACAGATGTTACATCAATCACTTTTAGGAGATCTTTGAATCTGTAGCATGGGACAGCGTCAGCTATGGACTTCAGATGGGTTTAGAGCCTCGAAAAGCTTCATAGAGCCTCAACGTAAGTTGTAGTACTTCGTCCTTGGAGTAGTGGTTCGACATGGACTTTAGATTTTGGTATAAGGGCTTCGATCTTGTTTGACCTTCCATTATTTGACCTTGTGAACCTTCATTTGACTTTCTTGTTGACTTTTTGTCCACAAGCTTTTCACATGGCAGCTTCTCTTTGAGCCTCGGGGCGAGGCGTAACATTAACAAAAAAATTGTATCATATTATTTATTAAACAAGTAGATTTGTTCATAAATATATATCCAACAATGATCTTGGTGCACCCAAAATCATATGCTTAGAGCATGTTTTCTTGGAAAAATATATCATTTATGGGCTGTTTTGACACAATTTTGAGTGGATCCATTGCTTCATTTTGGAAGATTAGAGTAAATTTGTGTACTACGAGAACATCAAAATCGCATATTTACTTATCAAAATTGGTGCTTAAGTAAATAAAAAATTGAAGCTCAAATTGCATCCATTGGAAGAAGTTTACGTAATCACAAACTAGTGTAGTTTGTCCCACATAAGAAAATAAATAAGGCAATAACAAGTTTATATATGAGCATACTTAATAATGTATTTGGCACTACTTACTAGCAAATAAAGTAGATATTTTCCAGTGTTGTACTTGATATTGTCAAATTATCGGGTCAGTGATTCAATCGGTTAGTAAAATGTCGAATTTTAATTAAAAAATATTTTTTTTAATACGAAGAGACAGACTTTTCATAATTTACATTACACAAGGAGCACATGTTCGAAACTTTTCAATTGCAAATGTGATATTAAATTTTAATTTGAACCAATTCGATAAGGTTGCTTTTTTTTTTTTTTCCTCGAACCCGTCCGGTTCGAACGGTTAAGGATCGATTCGAGTAGTTCTTGACCGGTTCATATGTTAATGAACCAATTAAAACAAATCGGACCAAACCAATGTCTGATTCATTGGTTCACAGGTCGAATCAACCAGCCCGATTCAATTTTAATAAACTATGTTGTCAAGAAAAGCGATAATTTTGGCTCTCTTTTATGCTTGTGTTTAAGTCAAACATGTCCTTAAACATGTTAAAAACAAAGAAAATTAGTAGTTAATTGTTTCGATGCTCACTAAACTCAGACATGTGTCTTTGTTTGCTCACTTAAATCGTCAAGTTAGGCCAATGAACTTCTTAAAGTATCGGACGTTAAGTATCGAATCATTTTGCGTCTCTAACGAAATAATTGAACTGACAAATGGTTTTCACATGTAGCTCTCCATCACCGTTTGAATACCCAATCACCGAGGGAAAGTTCATGTAACTAAGATGTCTTTGATTGCTCGTTATACTTTTAAGTTGTTCAAATTTTGACACGTGAAGTCGATTTCGGGATTGTAGATTTTATGACAGTCCTGTATGAGTGTTTTTCAATAAAGGTGCAACAGAGCTGTGATTAAAAAATATGAAATTGTAAATGAGACATTAATTCTATGGCATACACACCCTTACTTAAGTGAATATACATCAATCCACAATGAAAAACCCGAGCAAATGGGAGAATAATGGCAAACAATATAGAAGATATGCATCCAATTTCATTCATTACAGTTCAAATATTTTTGTCCACATTATGCATACAGGCCCAAAATAACGTCCACCGGGAATGGTAATAATCGAACCTCGCCAGTTTCCATGTTTAGAAGTTGATAAAAAAGAGAGATCTAGTCAACGCGATGTTCCCTCTGTAAATAAAGAAAGAAGTGAATCATCATTCATCAGGGGCATTTTTGGTAAATAACCCTCTTACGCTAACATTCTGCCATGTCTCTCGTATATATAGTTTGTTTGGTAACAACTAAAATCCAATTAGAATTAAAAATATAACCGTTATTGGGTTCCAGATGTCTAATAAAAGTCAACAATAACGAGTAATTTTTCAATNGTAATTTTTCAATTTTAATCCAATTTTAATCTCTACCAAACCATCTCATAAACTCATCGCTTCTCTTTATTTCTTTGGATTTGGAGATGCAAAGAAAAGGAAGAATCACACACACCTAAAAACCCTGCAAACAATCATCTATATATAGAGAGAGAGAGAGAGAGAGCGCGCGCGAGATGAGAACAAGAAGAGGGCACTGTTATCCCAAAGTGAATATGATGAATGAGAGAGAGATGAAAAGAAGAAGGATGGACTTCACCGGAGAGCAAATGGTCTGCCGGAAAAGATTAAAGGGTTCGCTTGAATCCGGCGGAGAGTCTGACTTCTTCGATGCCTTGCCTGATGATCTTGTCCTCTGTATTCTCTGTAAACTCAGCTCCACTGCTTCCTGCCCTGCAGATTTCATCAACTTTTTGATAACGTCAGCACTCGTTCTTCCTTATTTTTATTTTTCCAGCAAAAAAGAATTGATTTTTCTGGAAAACTTAAGCTATTTTTTTTTTTTTTTTTCAATGAGCAGATGCAAAAGATTTAATGGGTTAGGCCTCCATTCATCAGTGTTATCCAAAGCCTGTGAGAAAATGGTAGCGGTCAAAGCTAAGAACTGGTCTGAATCAACTCACCGATTTCTCAAACTCTGTGCTGATTCTGGGAATATAGAATCATGTTACACTCTCGGCATGGTAAATATATTTGTTATAGAAATAATTTTATAAAAAATGTGACGAGGATTTCGTCAATAACTGTTATTCTTTGGCCACAGATTCGATTCTACTGTTTGCGGAACCGAGGAAGCGGTGCGTCTTTAATAGCCAAGGCGGCGATAAGTTCTTACGCGCCGGCGCTGTATTCACTCGCCGTCATTCAGTTCAACGGTAGCGGCGGCTCGAAAAACAACAAGGATCTGAGAGCTGGTGTTGCACTCTGCGCACGGGCCGCTTTCTTGGGGCATATCGACGCCCTTAGAGAGCTCGGTCACTGCCTGCAAGACGGTTATGGAGTGAAGCAGAACATCGCCGACGGGCGCCGATTCCTCGTCCAAGCCAACGCGCGAGAGCTAGCCTCCGTTTTGGCCACGCCGAAAGCCGGCTCGTGGCTTACGTGGAATCCCCTGATGCATCATCGCCACGTGGCGGTCACAGGATGCCCTTTGTTTAGTGATTTCGGGTGTAATGTTCCGGCTCCGGAAAGTCATCCGGCAAATCATTTTTTATCCGATTGGTTCTCGGGGTGCGAAGGGAGTCCGGGTCAGGGGCTACGGTTGTGCTCTCATTCGGGTTGTGGAAGGCCCGAGACTAGGAGGCATGAGTTTCGACGGTGCTCTGTGTGCGGAGCAGTGAACTATTGCTCCCGTGCTTGTCAGGCGCTGGATTGGAAGCTCCGCCACAAGGCGGAGTGCGGTGCCGCAGAGAGGTGGCTCGATGACGCCGGCGAAATTGAAGCTAACGGGATTGACATAAACATTGACGGCAATGGAAATGCTGCGGAGGCAATGGAGAGTTGACTGTAACGGCAGTTGAGTTTTATTGAAGAAGAGGGATGAAAGTGAAAATTGAGGCCAAATTTTTGGGACCAAAATTAATTATAACTTTTGTTGTGGTCAATAGAATCCTCTTTTCGTAGAATATACACTAAAAAAGTCACTTACATATGACATGATGATGGCTTCACTTTGGTTTGTATTCAAACGTGTGACCAAATCATAAGGGAGGTTTCATTTTGTAGCTTCTTTCGACAATGTGATATGGCCATTTAATTCAAGATCTTCATCTTTTTCTCGTTTTTTTTCTTAAAATTCGATGATGTGCTTTAATTCCTTCTAATATTTTTATTTTCCCGTGATGTGAAATTAAGTGTAGTTAGGATAAATGATTGTAACCTAGTTTTGAACTTTATTTTTAATTAAAAAGTTTTAAATCTCAGATCAGTCGTGTGAATTGTTTTTGCTTACAATCTTAATACTTGGAGTAATTGGCCACTAATTCATTGATTTTGTGAGCAAAAATTACGTAGATATGCGGATTATTTATTTAGATCACATAGTAAAAATCGATAATTAATATAAAACGTAGAGATATTTATGCTACTTATTGCGATCGTTATATGAATTATTAGAATAATAATTGCGTTTAAATAAAATTTATTCGTATAGACATATGAAATTGAATTAATTCAATAGATTCAATGAGAACTCGAGAGGGGTAAATTGAATACGTTAGAATAATTCGATCGGGTAAACATAATCAATTGTATAAAACTTAGTAATTGAGATTAATGGGATAGCTATGGTAAAATCATGAATCTCAACATTTAAACCATCATATTAAAAAATCATTTTTTTTTTGTTTTAGTATATTTAAAATAGAAAATCACAAAAAATATCTATTTTATTTGTTTACGATCAAATTAAAGTAAGGAATAATTGAATCAATTGTTAGATAGTAGTCCTCATGGGAACGATATTCAGATTCATATGTCAATTTTATTACTTGATACGATCCGCACATTTGTGGGATATAAAAATCAAAAATAAGTTTTTGGTGCCGCTGTTGGAGATTATTTTTATTTAATATTGATTTTAATTGTTTCTTGCTTTTGTTTGATTTTTTCTTTTCAATTGATCTACTTATTTTTCTTTGCTTCATTGACATTGAATGAAAAGAAGTAAGAGGTCAAAAATTCACAGTGATTAATCCCGACTAAAATGAAAGTGACATGATGTTTGGAGAATTTCTTTTTAGACAAGAACTTAAATAGTGAGATGCAATCAACATATTGTATTTTATAATGATGACTTTTTGAAGAGATTAAATATTAAATCTATTGTTTACAAGAAGATTAAACCAACTTGTGAATTGTGGTACATTGCATCAAACAAAAAATTGTTTATTGTTGCCCACTCAAGAGGAAATAGAGAAAGCTATATTTGATGATCCATATAAACAAGATGATGCCAGTGAAATAGTTACGGGAAATCTCATCATGCAAAAATATAAAAGGATTGAAGATCAAATAATTTCAGAAAAGTCAAGTAACATGCTTATGAGTGATCTCTTAATTATTTAACTAAAGGAATTACTCATGAAGAGCCAAATGAATTAGTGGTATTCAAAGAAGATGAAATTAGCATGCAAACCTCCATCTTCATTGATTTTGTGATTTAACATCGATGAAGAAATTAAAGTATTCTTTGTTGAGTTCGAATTGGATAATTTAGGAAAGTCGTACAATATTCAAGAGAGCAAAGAAATAACTTGGAGAACGTGTAAAATGTGGCGCAACGACAAGCTACGCAAGTTAAGCAAGACCTCCAAAATTCTATTCAAAAATCCATGAAATATCATTATCGAAAGTTGAATTTGAGACTATAAATCAAGAACTAACGGGAAGTGATTCATTTTTTTAATCCTTAACTCTTTAATTTTTGTCATTACGGTTGAATTTAGTATATAGGCATGTCTGAGTATTTTTTAGTTGAAGAACTTTTAGTTATAATTTTTTTGTTATTTTTAGGTTCAACATTTTAACACCACTACAAAAATGGAAAAAAAAATTATTCCTAATTAAATTAGCATAAATTCACATGTAGTTATATTGGTAATTATTTTTCTTGTTCCTTCTAAGGCATAATGAAAATATTTTATAAAACAAGCAAGTAAAGAAGATAAATGACCAAGTGCTAAACGAGAAATATCATACACACGGCGAGCATTGCTAGCCCTTCTTTAAACCTATTTTGTATACACATTGAGCGCAATACATATTTTAAGTTTGGGGGTATAGATTAGTTAGTTAGAAAGCCTTGTCGACTAATTGAAATTGTTTATATTTCATGAATTGTGAATAAGTCATGCAATTTTTTGCTAATTCGATACTTGTTTATGTGAGATCGTATTATATTGATCACAATAGTCGTGATAATTATTATGAATTTTTGGATTAGTTATATTGATAGAATATGTTGAATGAACTTATGTCTTTGTAAACCAAGATCATAATATATAGCACAACCACTTAACCTTTTGTAAGGATAAGTTTGAGAGTGGTGGATCCGTTGTTAGGAGTTATTTAGATATGTGTTGATTCCGTTCATGTTGAGTATTTGTATGGAATGTTTTTTTATTAACAAGTAGAGACTAGGTAGTAACTATCTGGGTTTTTTTCAGTTATTTATCAAAAAAGGCATTGTGCTAGCCGTGACACATAGGAAAAAGTCACATACATTGTTGTGTGAAGCTAGTCTTGAGTAATATGGTCCTAATCATCAACAATTTTTAGGAGACGATCTATCGAAAAAGAAGGCTGCTTGCAATTTAGAGTAAAAACTACATTTGAAAACCAAAGAAAATATTCCAAAAACAAAAGAAGAGACCCAATAAAAAAAATACATCGAAGTGTGTTGAGGCAGTGACAAAACAGTTGTATGCACTATTTCTGTCCGGCTAAGCCTTAGATACTTAATTTAGGATTTAGATTTCTGGTGAGGGTTATTATCTTAATTAAAGCTTGTAGGTTGAGACATTCAAATTTAAGGAGAATCATCACGTATTGAGGCAGTGACTTTCGTTAGTGAAACCCAATCAAACTTGAGCGGGGAAAAGAAAAAAAGAGTGGTCTAATCAACTTTAGTATATACCATCTGGTATGTGATTGAAAAACAAGTTTAAGTTTGGGGTGTGCATCCGACGAGAGAGGAAGGAAATATTTGACTATTAAGGGTCGAGAAATAACTAATTTTGAAATTCATGATAATTTGATTAACTATACACACACACATCGATCAAGCATTGAACACGTAAATAATTAGTTTTAGTTGCATTACTTATGATTCTTTTATGAATTATCGAACAATTTCAATATTTGATGTGAGTTTGGCAAAGTTATCAAATGTAATTATATTTTTGTTTGTTTGTGTATTTGGTAAATAGTCTTGCTCGGTACGAACAAGAGTTTAAGTTTGAGGTATTTGAATAGTGCATTTTACGCGCTTATTTTGACTATATTCTTATTTATTTATATATAAATTGAACGATTATCTACTTAATTTGTGTAAATTATGTTAATTGTAGAAAAATCCCAATGTGGATACAATTTAGAAAATATGTTATTTGGAACTTAATTGTAGTTGATTTGAAATAACTGAAGATTAACCGGATTGCAAGTGATCAATTGGAAGTATTAATCGAGCATTCGGTAAAAACTTGTAAGTTCGGGAGTTAAATCTAGTATTTGGAAAGTTTGAGGACTAAATTGCAAACTCTGAAACTTGTATCGAGTCAACCATTATTACTTTGAAATGAAAGGACTTAATTGCAAATATTACAAGATAAAGAAATAAAGTGACATGAGAAAATGAGTTCAATTGGAAAAAGGAATCATTTCCTTTTATTTCTTAGACTCTTTGGTAGATAGCAATTCAAACCTTTGGTGAAAATCAATTTGAACAAGGATTTTGTCTAATCTTGTTCTAAAAATACACAACATAGTCCAACAATTAAAGAGTGGCTTGTAGGATTTCATTAGACACATATTAAAGCAAGGTTTTGGGGAATTCATTGTGTGTGTGTAATTATTCAAGCTAAAAGGAGGGGAAAATCAAGAAATAAATTAAGAAGCTAGGGTTTAAAGAATTTACAAGAAGAAGACGGAATATTGGTGCAAGATTTTCATCTTTTTCTCATTTTTCCTTAAAAACCATTGATATACTTTAATTCCTTCTTGTGTTTTTATTCTCTCATGGTGTGTAATTAAGTGATTAGTTAGGATGAATGATTTAACCTGATTTTGGACCTTAAATTTTAATTAAAAAGTTTTAAATCTCAAATTGGTAGTGTGAATTGTTTTTGCTTTCAATCTTAATGTTTGGAGTAATTGACCACTAATTCATTGATTTCGTGAGCAATAATTAAGTAGAGATGCAGATTATATATTGAGATCACATAGTAAAAATTGGTAATTATTATAAAACGTAGAAATGAGGATGGCAAAAAAATTCAACAAACCCGATTCCCGCGGGGCCCCGCCCCCGAACAGGGCAGTGATTACCCACTTAATCGGATATTCGGGTCGAGGATGGAGTGGAGAATGTTGTCTCGGGATGGGGATGGGTAACATAGAAAATTTCACGAAATTTCATTAATTCTAATATAAAATGGCAACTAAAATTATTTGTCTTAATATAATGAATGAGGCAATAAAAGAAATGATTAAAAATTTAAAAGAAATTAAACAGGGCCCCTCCTCGCCTTAAACGGGTAACAGGGCAGGGAAGGTTGCCCCGACTCGTTGCCATCCTTATATAGAGATACTTATGCTACTTATTGTGATCGTTATATGAATTCTTAGAACTATAAGTGCGTTTAAATAAAATTGATTCCCATAGACATGAAATTAAATTAATTACATAGATTCAATGAGAAGTCGAGATGGGTCAGTTGAATACATTAGAAAAATTCGATCGGGCCAAACAATTGTATAATATTTGGTAATTGAGATTAAGGGGATGGCTATGGTAAAATCATGATTCCTAACACTTAAACCATCATATTTTTTAAAAAAAAAATTAGTATATTTAAAATAGAAAATTACAAAAAGAAAAAAAAACAATTTTATTTGTTTTCAATCAAATTAAAGTTAGGAATAATTGAATCAATTGTTAGATAGTAGTCCTTGTGGGAACTATATTCAGACTCATAGGCCCATTTTATTATTTGTTACGATCCGTACACTTATGAGATATAAAAATTGACAACAAAAAGAGAGCGGACCAAGTACCATATCCGAATGAGCAATCTCAGAAAATATCTACTAATAGGGTTATACAAACTAATTATTGAGTTTGATCTTTTGAATCTCTCTGTCTTACTATGGATGGATCCACCGAGATCGTGTTCTAATTTTAATTTTACAAAGAGAAATGAGAAAAATTACAAATGAATGATTTTGTAAAAATTGAGAGGCAATTGGGAGTTTCTATTCCTATCCTAGGTGGTGATATCCAAAAAGATAGGTTAATGCTCTTTTCTCTTTTCAGGCTTTTGTGTCGGTCAAAAAACTTCATTCAGCAATAAATTGACCAAAAGGCCAAAAGAAGAAAGAAAATGGATTAAATAGGGTGGGGTAGGGTGTAGATTAAAGGTCAATTTAGTGGGAGGAGACACAAGTGGAGAATGTGCTTTATTGGGACTTTTGGGGGTAAACCTTTATGTGCCAATTAGGGGCAAAATATTTTCTAATAATGATGAAAGAAAAGGAAAAAAAAAAACAATTTTAATTAGACTGAAAATACAGAATAAAATGACCTAGTCTATAATTCGATCATCGTCGTCGTCGTCGTGGATGGAGTAATATGATTTTCGGATTAGTAATCAAATCTTCGTCTAAGTTTGTCAATGTGTAATCATTACTCGAGTCTCTTGCACTTGTCATTATAACATGAGCATCTGATGGTGTAAGTGCACTTATTCTTTCTTTTATTATCATCATTGTATACTATCCCAACTCAAAACCAAAGTATTCAAATAAAATGAGAATTTAAATGGGTGGTCCAAGTCAGGTCCATTTAAAGCCATCTTTACTTCTTTAGCAACTCAACTAAATCTGGTTGAGAATGTATGTGAAGACAGCACTAAACTGAGTGAAACAGAATATTTCCCAATTTTCGAAGGTTTTCTGTATTTAGGGCTATTGTGAATAGGGTCTATTCCCTAATCCCCCAAGCATAAGGTACAACTCGAGCAGATGCACTCATGCTCATGTGATTGAAAATTAATTTGAAAAAA
>CAIGRF010024209.1:10157-20909 GCA_903798235.1 Fraxinus ornus
CATCTATGATCAATTGTGGATTTCTGAAGGTCGATATTGACTTGGACCAAGGTTAGTCTTTTGATTGTTTTCGTTAATTTAATTTTCACTGTTATTAATTGCATTATTTACAATTGTTTGCATACAAAACCCCCAATCATTGTACGAAACATAAAATATTGAATTACATACTTTTCGTGGGATAGACCCTTACTTCCACTACTACATCAATGACTTCAATATTGCAAGTTTTGGTGAAGTATGTATCATATTGTCTTGTATAGTTTTCAAATAACACCATCTTCATACGAGATATTTATCAATATTTGATGACTGTATTAACATGATGATTCAAAATATAGCTCGTGTTGATTTTTTCGGGAGTCTCATATATTTAAGAGTATTATTTTAAAAGTAAATATTTTGTATGTAATGGACTTCCATCGAAATTAGGCACCAACCACCCCCCAAATTGAAACTAAAAAGAAACGTGAGATTGACATCAACATAAAGAACATTTGCATCGTGTCTAGGCACTAACCAAATATTCTTTTAATTTTTCTTTTTTTCCCGAATAAGAAAAAAAAAAATCATTTAATTCATACCACACACTTAACATAGCTAATTTATAAAATTGAAAGTTATAATTAGCACACATTCAATCATAGAAGATTGAATTAGTTATCAAACTTGAACATGTTTTAAGAATCATTGCTTAGAAACTACCTTGATTTACTTTGTTGCTGGACCATTACTCGCAAGGAAGTATTTTCAAGCAGCACTCATCTGTACCCACTGCTATGAATGTAAAGTTTATTCCGCGAGATGCACATGTTTGAGAACCATTATCTAAAAATTCATTTTTTTCTCAAACTCAATTTTTAATAATACATTTTTTTAATAAAATAATTTATACCTAAATTCAAACATTTTTCTTATTTTTTAACCACATGATCTCCAAAAAAGTCATTATTACTACTTAACATGTGATTTTGCATATTAAAATAACACAAATCAACCATTTCAAATGACTTATTTGTTAATTAACAAACCTTTCAAAGCAAGAAAAACTCAATGATTTCCTCGCCTCAATAAAATTCACAAGTAAGAAAAATCTTTATACGTTCAACATTCAATAAAGTTCATAAATAAGCTATGCACATAACTTTGTTCATTCCAAACCGATAAAGATAGAGAATATACTTGCAGGCTATTGGAAAATTGCTTATAGATGTGACTATTTTGGTATAATTTTGAGTGGGACCTTTTCCTTTATTTTGGAAGATCAAAGTAGATTCGTGTTTTCCTTCGTCAGAATATCAAAATCATATATTTATATACTTGCTAAAATTGATACTCGAGTGAATGATAAATTAGAATTTAAAGTGTACCAATTGAAAGGAGTTTATATGTTGAAGGAAAAAATTATTTTAGTTTTTCCCTTGTAAAAAAATGTACAAGACAATAACTAGCTCATAAATGATCACACTTATATAATGTATAATTATGTGTAGCATAGAAACTCTCTTTGCGTGCGTGCGTGAAAGGTGTAAATCACAGACCAAATCAACACATTGGGTCACTGAACTTGTGTACAGTGCGACCTGCGTACACATCTAATCGAAATTGGCCCCTTAAAAGGGTCCAGGATTTGCCTTCATTTCTTTTTTACTTTTTCTTTCAACTATCTTTCCAACACCTAAAACTCGTGAAACGATAATGTTTATTTATCATTAATGAAAAGATTAAACATGTGGGTTAATGATGGTGTTAATAGTTGTAACACTTGTAACTATCGGTCTGTTAAGTCACCTATTAGAGCATTTTATATAGATTGGTTTTTTTCCTCTGTTCTACGCACAAAAAAATGTCATCTTCTTTCTAGTTTCTTTCAGCTCGAAATTTTTTTACTTTCTGTCAAAAGTCTTTGTAATAGCTCTAATCAAATTCAGTTCGTCAGAATAGAAACTAAAGTGCTCATGTTCTACTGATTTCTCCATTATATCCTAGGAGTGGATGCTCAAATAAAATCTCAAGCACTTATGGTGAGGAGATGAAGCGTGATGTCATGAATTGATAAAAAAAAGATAATATAGTATGACTGGTTTATTTCTATAAAACATGTTTAGTTAATATTTTTAATTGTTAGCTATTTTACTTTTGTTTTGTTATTTGTTCCGCATTAGAAAGTGATATGATGTATCATTTTTTTATAAAAAAAAAATCACATATTATTTAATTTCACTTTTCTTTTTTCAAATATAATATCTTTGGCTAAGCTTATGGTTTCAAGTTGTCTATCTCATATTATTATTTTGTTTAATTTGACTGCAAACTCAGAGTTCCAAATTGGGGTGATCGAAGTTGGTTCATTTTGGCGGGTGGCAGCGGCATTACAAATTGATGAAGCAAGACAGTAGGGCATGTTTGACTTATTTTCATAGACCACGTATGTCTAGATTTCTCATTTTTAGCCATTTTTATATAATGTGCCGCTTTTAGTGATGGCAAAAAAATCCGCCTCGCCTCACCCCGCCCCAACGGGTTAGTGGAGCGGGGCGGGGTAGGGCGTGGAGGGGTGCCCCGAACCCGACCCGTGAAGAATAAAAAAATAATTAATTACAATTTTTTTTTAAAAAAATAGTTAACTGAAATTTTTTAAAAAAAAAAAATTAACGGGGCAAGCTCACGCCCCGAATCCACCCCGCCCCGTCGAAGGTGGGGCGGGCCACAGGACGGGACGAGATGGGGGAGTGACGGGGCGGGATGGGGGTGCCCCATCCCGAACCCACTCCGTTGCCATCTCTATTAATTAAAAGGTCACATCATGTGTAATTTGACTAAATATTATTTTGTCGTGTAATATGTGAATTAAGGTTATTTATTAAAGGGTGACGTGGTATTTCACTTTTTAATTAAAATATCAAATGATTTAATGTGATTATTTTTCGCTTAATAGAACGTCTTTAACTTATTTCCATACTAGTCGTTGACACGTGCAATGCACGAATTTTGTATTTGTTGTTTTCTTATTAGAGTAGAAAATATTTATATTTTTAAAAAAGTAGCTTAAAATTTATTAGATTATTCAAAATCTTGGGAGCATATTATTGCCTCGCTAATGCTCCATTTAATAAGGTGATTATTTCAAAAGCTGATATTACTGCACAGAGAAACTCACCAAAAATAAAATTGAAAACATTAAGAGGCTGTTCTCTTTGTGTTTCAGTTTTGTATTTTGAGTTTTGAATTCATTTTGTGTTTTTTGTTTTGTGTTTTGAGTGTCTGTTTTGAAATTCTGAAAATGCATAAAGATTGTAAGTTTACATGAGTAAGAAATATTATATTCATATTATTGCCTCGCTAATGCTAGTACACCGTATCATACCACTGCGCTATTTTAATTTGAATAATGGAATTTGGGTCCCATATGTCACAATTTGAATTTGATTATTAGGCGGGATAATTGGTATTTCAATTTAAAGATTCTATGACGTGGTATCAATGAAATCACTCTCTATATATGATGCGTCATTCCCCATTGCCTATAGCCCAAGTTAGCCATGCACCATTGCGAATTGCGCCAATACGAAAGTCACTGTGCTCCCACTTTTGTATTGAAACCATCACGAAAATATGTCTTCTTCTAGTTCTTTCCAAGATATATTCAGCAACATTCCTGATGACTTGCAACAACTAGTCGAGTCTAAATATTTCCATGACTATCCATACATGATGCATCAATTAATCATGCAAACTAGGTTGTTGACAAGGTCAATACGACCATTCTGGTCGACAAAAGATCAAGCTTTTATTGTATGCAAATATGAGGTCGAAGCAGAACTGGAGGATTTCATAAGACTGAACTCAGAAATAGTTTCATATAACTTAAGACGATTAGGATCAAACTACTCATTCGACAAGTATATAAACTGTCTCAATGCATGGGGATATTACAATGGCATTGTCGGAGAAGCCAGATGCACGTCTTCAACAACATCCAAGATCATGGGTTATAAGATTATAAAATATGTGGACATGCCTGATCACGAATTGCGCACTTTCAAGTAATCGAAGAACAAGCTCCGTCTTCTGATTTTGCTATTCAATTTCCACAGTAGTTGTTTATACACTGTGCATATACTTTACTGCATATATGAGCAGTATATGAATTAACTTTATGTCTATTCGTACATCAATGGAATTTCAAATTTGAATTAAAGGTTTAGTTGTACGGCGATTCAATTTATCATACAAAATTGACAGTATGAAATCTTTATTTAAAATTTAAAATATCTAACTGAGAAGATTTGACATAAAGAGATTCTCATATCTTTAATTCGAATCTCAATTACATTATAAATTGATTAACAATTTACAAACAATACATATCCTAACTACTAAGCTCCATGGCACTAAATTTCGAATCTATATTCAATGATCTTCCCATCGACATGAAATATCATGTCAAACAACTGTACTGGGAAGATTACATACAAAACGAAGTACGATTCCATCAAGCTATGTCTTTAACGAGACTCATATATCCATTCTGGTGTGTCCACAACGAATGCTTTGCATTTGACGAAGACGACATGAAGACAAACATGCCTCATCTCGTAAAGGAAATAATAGATCATGTCGTAAGTGAAATATACACACTTAACGACAAGAAGGTCGTATCAATAGCAAGCGTCATACAATAATTGGAAGCTGATGATACATACGACATCAACGGCGAACCGGTGCCTTACTATGCTGGATATCAACCTAAGTTACTAGATTTAGAATTCAATGAGTTATATATCGTAGAGTTCATCAGATATCCAATTAGAGATGATGGATGTATTTTTCATTTCAAATATCTCGTAGGAAAGTATTTTCCATTACTGGATATGATATTACAATGTGAAGAACCAGTATATTAAAACAATATAATAATATTGAACTTTCAATATATTTAACATTTTATTACAACATTAAATTTACAATTATTTCTTTGTATCTAATTCACTAAGTAATCTACCTTGACTCTTTCCCTCCTCATACGCATGCTGGACAGCATCGACTAACTGTCCACCGGACAAAGAACCAAGTAACGACTCATCTTTCCGAGAACTCGTGTGACTAACGCTATCTTCAGGTTTAACTTCAGGAGGCAACATATTTGGCATATCTGAAATGTTGTCAATACCGAAAATAGATCGCCGGGAATTATGATAACTTAAACCGGGAATAATGGATATGGCATCCACGGACAACCGGCGGGGATCCAAATAACTCAAACAACGATTCAAAGTAGGGTTCATATTAGTAGGTCCAACATGATAGACATCAGCGTCGTTATCAGTGAACTGTTTTGACAGTAACAATATAGTAGGACTCCTCACTTCAATTTCATCAGCCTTACGGCAAGAACACATTTTAAGTTCGCCTTTCAAATTACAAAATTTTACTCCAATTTTAATGTTAGAATCCTCCAGTCTATAACACAATTTCCAAGGAAATTGCTTCTCGTGTCTCGAACTCCAACTACTACCGTAATAGGTAATGTTACAATTGCAAGTAACGGGAAAAACGAACTCAGTCTGTCTTGAATCAACCTGATGAACACGAGTGTCATGCACATAGACTCTCACGAGTCCCTAAGCATTAATAGAACATTGTGCTCTAAAGGATATTAAACACCTATCTATACGCATGACACGATGTTTTACAGCGGAAACTAATTTATCCAAAACACCGGGAAGCATCAGAGATATGTCTGACCAATCTCCATGAGCAGAAGCTTCAATCGTTTTCGTCTTGTAATCTCGATCAAACACAGCTCCCCCGTCAGACTTGAAGGTGTATCTCAATATAATTTTGCAAAATAATCGCAATAACGGAAAAAAATATTAAACAAATAATTTTGTTCATAACAAAATTAAAAGAGAATAAAGAACGAATCGTGCACAACAAAGTTCTTCACAACAGAAATTAAACATTTCTCGAGGAATCCATCACATCGCTTCTGCGATTGCTTTCAATCAAAATTTATAGAGGGGGAGCGTGATGAAGGATGTCCAATTCAAATTTGGCCGTCAGATCACTGCGTATACCTTTAATTTAAATTTTAAAGGCCGGATCGGCCTCATAAAAGCAATTGGACCAAGTGAACCAATTATATGATGACACGTGGAGACAACGGAAAACCACCGTTGCCATCTCTATTAATTAAAAGGTCACATCATGTGTAATTTGACTAAATATTATTTTGTCGTGTAATATGTGAATTAAGGTTATTTATTAAAAGGTGACGTGGTATTTCACTTTTTAATTAAAATATCAAACGATTTAATTTGATTATTTTTCGTTTAACAGAACGTCTTTAACTTATTTCTATACTAGTCGTTGACACGTGCGTTACACGAATTTTGTATTTGTTGTTTTCTTATTAGAGTAGAAAATATTTATATTTTTAAAAAAGTAGCTTAAGATTTATTAGATTATTCAAAATCTTGGGAGCATATTATTGCCTCGCTAATGCTCCATTTAATAAGGTGATTATTTCAAAAGCTGATATTACTGCACAGAGAAACTCATCAAAAATAAAATTAAAAACATTAAACATTTGACGTACATAAAGATTGTAAGTTTACATGAGTAAGAAATATTAGATTTATTAAATAATAAAGCATGCATCGAAAAATGAAAATGTATAGCAAAGAAGTTGTAAAAGGGGGTTCGCAACATCTGTTTCTATTTTGAACAATTTGATTTTATGTTCTTTGTAATGAAAGACAAATTGGGAATTGAGTCCAAAACAAAAGGGCAAGATTCAATACTTGTATATATTCATTAATTGAAGTTATGCAGATACTGTTTTATGTTTTAACAAATCTTGAATTTAATTTTTTTAACTTTTCTCCAAGAAAAGTAAATAAATAAACGAAGGCTAAAGTGGGTCAAAAACTTAATATTTGTTAAGTATTTAAACTCAAATGAAATGTTAATCAACGAAAACACTAATTGTGTATGTATGTGTATGAGAGAGAGAGAGAGAGAGATCATATAAAGTACCAAAAATTAATAATTTTTTCATAATTTATTTATTTGTTTATTGTTGTTATGCAAATGGTCTGTCGCTTCGAAACGAGGATCGACATATCCTGTCGTGGGGGTCGAGAGGCAGCAGGGGCAATGCTCTGAAAGGCGAGGATCAACCTGCTTAGTCAGGTCAAGGGGGCAGTGCCCTTCGTGGGGGTTCGGGGGCAACGCCCCTGAAAGACATTCTAATTTCCGTGTATGTATGGAATGAAGTTGTATTTTTTAATGAAATGTTCATTTGTTGGCAAAAAAATAAGTTTTTTTTTTCTTTTTGCTATGTCAAAAAAAAAGTCCGCAGGTCCGCAAACACGTAAGCGTAAACCCATAGCAAAAAGACAAAGAAAAAAAACCATCTTTGTTGTTAGCACTGTTTAAAAAAAAAGGTTCCCACCGCGGACACAGTGTCTTCACGGTGTTCGTGTCTCCGCGCTGTTTTTTTCCTTTTAAATAACAATTAAGATATTTCAATTCATCTTTTCCCTACTCATGAATTAAACTATATTTCGAAAGGTTGCTCCTGTTCTGCGAACAAACATTTTCTTTTGGCTCTGTCACTACGCGAAGACACCATTTTTTTTTCCAATTTAATAACAATTAAGATGCTTCAATTCACCACTTTAATTTTTCGCTGCTCATGAATTAAACAATATTTTGAAAGGTTGCTCGTGTTCTGTGAACAAACATTTTCTTTTGGCTCTGTCATTCTAAATATATGGGTTTATAAACGAGAAAAAAGAATAATGCAGGGAATAAATACCTAACTAATTAAAGTACGACGTCGTTTTTATAGCAGGTAAAAAATGATGTGAAAATGGATATAAAACATATAAAATTGGAGGACTGGAGGTGTGAAAACTGGGAAAATAAACAGTAACTTCTCATTGGTTACTATTGCATTTACAGTACCCCAGAACTAACTTTACTACTGTTTGGCTAAGATTTTCATGATTCTTTTTTGTTTAATGTGTTATTTATTTGGAATCAGAAAGCCATGTGATGTGTCATTTTTTTTCCAATTAAAGGGCCAAACATAACACATTGAGTAATTTGATTTTTTTAATCTAACAATTTTGTTAAGGTTGCAATGTACTTATAAGAACCATTTAAATTGATATTTAATATTATTTTTTATTGTATACAATGGATCAAGGTTGTTCATTAGAAAGTAATATTCTTTATGAACTTTTTTTTAATTAAAATATCACTTTTTCTATATTTACATGAGATTCACAACTAGTACAGTCCAGTCTAGGGATGAATGCGGTTCGATTTGGACGATTTGTATCATAATTTTAACTCAAATCATTCAGTAGGTTTGAAATTTTTTTCAACCAAACCAAACCATTATTTGCGGTTTGATTCGATTTTAATCTGCGATTTACCATTGACATTATAGTAATATATTTGAATTAAGCTAACATATAAGCTTAAACGAAAATGTTAAATTACATTCAAAATTCTTTGAAATTTGAAATACAAACAAAAAATGAAAAAAAATAGTAGCAAGTTAGCATCTAGTAACTATTGAATTTAATAATAATCATGCTAAAAAACAAGAATCACGTCTTTAAATTCATAGTTTAAGAGATACCTACAAAAGACATCTTGAATGCAAACATTAGTGGTTAGATCTTCATCTCATTGCTCCTCACAAAAGTATCACCCGTCAATGGGACAAAGCAATAAAACATACGGAGAAGAGAGGGGACCTAGCCTCTTATATAGAAATTTATTGAGATGTCTCATTAACGACTTCAACCCTAATTAAGATTTAGATATTTCTAGTCCACATACTTAAATTTCCACATTATATAGAATATAACCCTATATAACTAATTTGAAAAATGGTCCAAGTAATCACTCGACATATTGGGCTTAACCATAGTATCCTTAAAAGCTATACATCTAACCATTTTTATAAAACATAAAATTTACAATCAAATGGAAAGCCCGTATTTTGAAATTTATTCTAACATTCTCCCACTTGGGCGAACATTTGATTGCTATTAAATAATAAAACAAAACTTTTGACTCTCAGGTTAGACTACATAGGTGGTCACACATACATAACTCCAATGATAACACCTTAGAAAACATGATCCGATCCAACAAAGATGTCAACATCAAACATGGAAGTTGTTACACCATTTAAACGATGGAAGACCACTTCATAGCTACAAATGCTTACATTCTTATCGATATTGATCCACATCCTCCAACCAATGCGGTAGAATATAGTATGAAATTAATACCAAATGTGATAAAAAAAAAAAACTGTGCTAATTCATATCGATTTTCGAAATGCTTTAAATCAAAATGAACCACTTGTCTCTAAAAGATTCTCATCTTATGACTTTATCCGTTATAACTCGAAATCATAATAATATCATAATAAAACACATAAGCCAAATGCATGCTCAAAATAATTTATGGATAGAGAAATATATATTTTATTATTGGAAGGGGTTTTACCCGAAAAACATATGGGTTGCCTATCTAACGAATCGATTCTTAAACAATCACTTTATTAAAATGTAAAAGTTTTCAAAAGAAAGAGAAAATTAAGAATAACATATTTAAACTTAAAACCTTCAAGACCAAAATGTGATTGTCAAAACATTGGTAAATCGTAACATAACATTATTAAAATATTTTATTACTCACCGTTGCGTACTCGCCCAATCTTCATCCGTCTCGAATCACTAATTAATTATTACCTATAAAAAAATTCATGTTTCATATGAGATGATGATCTCAGTGAAATAGCGTACCATGAAAGACAGAAGACCATGAGATTCGTGAACATACTTGATGAGACACGAAATTATAACAACTGAACTTCGTGGTTCTAATTTCGTGCGTAGCGCTACTAAACTCCATGATTTCATAAAATAATCATAATATTGACTTTTGTAACTTTAAAATGGTAATTAACATCTACATATATATTATATATGTTAATTACTTTTTAGATTTTTGGTATAATTAAATAAAAATGAACGTTTCCTTAATTGATTCTTTTAATTATGGTAGCTACCAAAATTTGCATCCAATTATTCTTTACCATAATACGGACATGTAATAATTATTTCTTATATATATATATAGACGGGTATGAAACTTGGTTGCTAAACTTGTCCCTGAACCTTAGTCTCTATATAAATTGGTCTTTAAACTATGGTTATTGATCAACTTGGTCTCTATACTTAGGTTAACGATAAGTAGAAGATTTTAGGTTATTATAATCTACCCTTCTTAAAAAAAAATCGTCCTCGAAAATTACCTCAGTTGTCTTCGTCAAATAGTTGGGGATATTTGGCATTTCATCATCGCATTCCAAAGTTGCTTCTTCAATTAAATGATGTTGTCACAATACCTTGACCAGTAATATGTCCTTGTTGCAAAGCTTTTGTACCTTCTGGACTATAATGTAAAGCGGGACTTCTTTGTAGTTCATATTTCGTTGGATCTTCAATGGTTCATGCTTTACTACATGACTCGGATCTGGGACATATTTCTTGAGTGTAGATACATGGAAGACATCATGCACCGCAGAAAGCTCCGATGTACCTCGAAGGGTATGATGTACATCGGTCGAAGTTCTCCCTTTCTTATCTAAATGCATGATACCTTTCATTGGAGTGACTTTCAACAATACGCGATTGATAAGTGCGTTTTGCGCAC
>CAIGRF010024226.1:0-16006 GCA_903798235.1 Fraxinus ornus
GAAATGAGTATGATGGGTGAACTAAAATTCTTTCTTGGATTTCAAATTAAACAAACGTTGTGATGACATTTTTATAAATCAAAGCAAGTATATATTAGACATGTTTAAAATGTTTAAAATGAATAATTTATATGAGCACATCTTCAAAGCTTGACAAGGACGATCAAGGAATCTCCGTTGACGTCACCAAATATCGAGGTATGATCGGATCCCTTCTTTACTTAACCGCAAGTAGACCCGACATTATATTTAGTGTATGCTTATGTGCTCATTTCCAATCACATCTTAAGGAACCTCATCTTAAAGCTGTGAAAAGAATTTTTAGATATCTTGGCAGGACTCGAACCCTAGGACTTTGGTATCCGAAAAACACTCACATTGATTTACTTAGCTTTTCGGACGCCGATTGGGGCGGATGTCAAATTGATCGTAAAAGTACTAGTGGAGCATGCCAGTTTCTAGACTTCGCTCTAGTGTCATGGTTTAGTAAGAAACAAAACTCGGTAGCATTATCTACGGCCGAGGCCGAATATATCTCGACGGCAAGTTGTTGTGTACAAGTACTTTAGATGAAACAAACTTTGAATGATTATCACTTGTCCTATGATCATGCTTCTATTATGTGTGATAATATTAGTGCTATTAATTTGTCCAAAAACCCCGTTTTATACTCTCGAACTAAGCATATTGAAATACGACATCACTTTCTTCGGGACCATGTTCAAAAATGGGATATTTCGCTTGAATTCATCGATACAGAAAATCAATTGACCGATATTTTCACTAAGCCTCTCGCTCTAGATCGATTTTCATATATTAGAAGAGGATTAGGCATTGTTGATGAAAGTGGTATACAAATTTGAACAAAACTCTTCAAATTATTTTTAAAGTTGGCCAACCGGACAAACCCAAGGTTAATTCGGACGTCCGGACTACACTGTTCGGATGGACAGAACTTTTCATAGTTCTATCATCCGGACGTCCAGATCGTCGAATCTGAGAAGGTTTTCTTTCGGTTTCCAGCATCTCTTATTCACTTTTCCCTCTTCCTCTCGCAACTCCTCTCCTTACGCTCTCTCGAAATCACTCAACATTGGCATCAATTCATCCCAATCTTCTCCTCATCTCCAAAATCACAAGATCTACACTCCAAAACTCCAAGTCTCTCAAAACTCTTGTTCTCAAATCGTCCTTTTCCCTTTTTCATTCGAACCCTAAATCTCGAATCCTCATCACAAAACCCTCTCACTAACCATTAGTATCCTATTTTTCCTACAATTAAACTCCCAAATCGCATTTTTCACGTCATACTTTTGAGCTTTTGGGCAATTTCATAAAGAACCCTTTTGTGGCACTCGGGGTATTCAATTCAAGTATAGCTATGGAAAGCTCCTCAAGGCAAAAGGATGAAAAAGACTGAGAAATGCCCTCCACCATCTTCTTTCGAGGGGGACATGGACTCGGAGCTGGAAGCACCGCCGAATCCCTTTGAAAAATCACCCATTCTCATAGGTAAGAGCGTTGATTTCGTCGATTTTACTGGGCACCTGCCTAGGCCAATTCGCTTAGAAAATTCTATTTCTTTCATAATTAAATTCCAATAAGGAAACTTCTACTTAGGCCATGATATGTACGATTTTTAGAGATCTTTTGGGACTTTTTAGAGGGATTATAAATACCACCTCTCAAAACATAATTAGTGTGGAGAATGAATTGCAAAATGAGACAAATAACAAGTCAAGATCAAATCCAAGAAGTTCAAGATTGAATTCAAGAATTTTTTGGGTAATGAACAATATTTATATTTTTTGCTTTCTTTTTCATAACAAGTTAGGTTGGATTTATTTGTGTTAGGAGAACGATGAATCTTATAATATGAATTTTTAATATTTAGTTTTACATATTTGACATTGAAAACATGTTTTTGGATTTTGATATTAACCTATGGTTGACATCTCGTTTTGATTATTACAAACAAATTGTGTTTATCTAACAAATTGATTTAAAGTGTCTATAATAATTATTGCATAAAGTCAAATGACACGAAGGCTTGAGGACAAGAAATTTGCGTACAAAGATCGACATGGTAACAAATTCACAAAATCAAGGATATGAAGAACAATGTAAAAAACCCGCAAAAGTGGCCTCAACCAGAATCGAAACAAGAGTCGATGAATGATCAAACAATGCACGTACGTCATGATGTTCAAATCATTGTATTAAGAAGTTTCACATTCATGTAAACATAAATGCTTCAACATTTGGCAAACGATCACTAAGAGCTCAAAGTTAATTTTTATGCATAAAAAAAATTATTTTCAAAATCAAATGATTGCATAAAATCTTTATCAAGTCACTTACCTTGAAAATAATACGTGAGAANTGAGAAAGTACTTCAAGAAAACACATCAAACGAAAAATCATGCAAGAAAACGTCTGGAGGCAAAATGCCCATCCGGACGTCCGGATGAGGATGTCATTTTTTTGACCATTCTGACTTTTTCAAACGGCTAGTAGAAAACATGATCCGGATGTCCGGATTGCTTGTCCAGATGAACAGAAGTTTTGGCCGGTTTGAATGCTATAAATACTTCATCCACTTTTCATTGCAAAAACTTTTTTCTTGAGCATTAAAGAGAGGCTTTTATTGATCACAACCACCTTATTCTCTATCATTAAGAAGATCAATTGTCATAAAATTCTTGAAGAACACTTGCGCAATTAATTTTGAGAATATCCTTGATTCTTCAAGAAGCTTTTCATTTAAACACTTTAAGCTAAACCCATTGTCATCTATTGAAGTGTTTGCCTCTTCTCTTCTTGTTATCAATCTTGATTCTATCATTCGATAAGAAGAAAAGATTCCACTTGTAAATTCATTTTGGATTGTGGGTTGAGTTGAGGTCTCAGAAAGCTCAACAGTCAACATTGTAAATGGATCGGTGCTCCTTGGTTGTAAGTCGTCGAAAATATTGTAAAGGGTTGGATTGCACTACAAGTCAATCAACATTGTGAAAAAGGCCTTACTCGTGACGGAGAGCTTGGTAACGGGGGACGTAGATCATTGTGTTGGATCGAACCTCCATATTATATCGTTTGCACTCTCTAACTCTTTTACTTAGCGTTTCTGTTACTTTGTGCAAACTTATTTTGATTATCCACGTGCCTATTTGTGTTGAGTTTGTTTCATTATCATTTGTGTGATTAGTATATTAAAATCTTATGTGATTAACGAAAAAGTTTTTAAACCAATTCACCCCCCATCTTTCTTGGTTAGCCAATCTTGGGCTATCATTTGAATGATTTACATGATTATCTTTTCTCTACGATTATTGTGTACGGTAATTGTATGAATTTGGTAGCTTATTTTATGCATTCGAAAGAAGGAAAATAGGTTCGACATGATGTAAATTGTCGTATGATTCGATAGGGGATAAAAATATACCGCTACGCTCTATGTGAATTTTTGGGCGTTCATCAAAATCCATGCATTCTTGTATGTTTGCATCCATTGTAGAAACATAGCGGGGTCATAGATGATGGTGAGTTTAATATTATTCGAGAAAGATTGTTAGATAAAATATGAATATTGATTCGTTAAAATTCAATCATGTTGTCAAAGTGTAGAACTAAGGTTAAAAAAGATTATTGTGTGGGAATTCGGGATCCTAGTGCATTTGTCATTTATTGAACATGTCAATTGCATTTAGCATAATTTGCATTTCGTTTAATTAATTTACTCATAATTGCATAAGCAGATTATTTTAGTCATAATTTTGTCACAAATAAACACACTCTATTATTCTTGTTTCAATTAAGGTCGCGATAATTAAAATTGAACTAAATCAATTTCTGTGGGACGATACTTGGACTCAAATCCACTTTATTATTTATTAGCGAACCATACACTTGTTGCGATTTTAATTTGAAAGATATTTCGTAAACACTATCACTAGAATCAATAAAACATGCTAAGCCATGGCTTGAATTTGAAACTTAACTATTTCTTGCGTCTTAGCTATAGCTCGAAAGTTCTGAAACTAATTTTGTCATTTGTTTGATTGATCAAAATGCAAATTTTCAACAAAATAGTATTCTATCCATACAATGAGTTGTGCTTTATCAAAATTAGGGAAGTTTCAAGCAAAGAATACCACCTTTGCAAACGCATTTTAGACAAAGCAAAACTTTCACACGTACCTTTGATAGAATTTCTATCTCCACATCCTCCGACAGGGACGTACCCAGCCTCGGAGTTGAGTCCGGGCGGACGTTGACCAGTCAACAAGTGTGCAACACAAAAATTAGTAATGCTTAGCAATGCTTTAATTCAAGCATGAAACAACGCATACATTGATAGATAAACCACAAGAACATCAATGTGAGAATGTCTACTTTAAAATACTCAAACCAGAAATGAAAACATTGGGTTTCAAAGCCCTCGGATTCAACTCAGTAAAGGGGTAAACAATCCAAGAGTAAGAGCAAACAAAAAAAAGACAAATGCCATAACCATTTGGTATTAAAAAGCATGCACATATATACAAGAAAAATGCTAAATGTACATCAAAAAGTGTACATCAAGGTCTATATCCCCTCACATGGAGGGTTTCACTCGAATAAAATATTCGAGTGGGTCCCTCACCCATGTGAGGGGGGTGTAGTGTACACCCCGATATTCCACTAGCAATGCTCTATATACAATTTTCATCTTGCTGATACTAAGCACAGGTAGAATTTACATTGAGAATTAAGTTTATGAACTTCCAAATCTCTAAATTGTCTCCATTTAATGTTGATTATTACTACTGTAATTTGTCCTAAAATAATAGTAGTCATTAATCATTATAAATCTAGAAAATTTTACTCTTTTAACATAACGTTGGAAGAATAAAATTGGACTAATTACCAGTTACTTTTTGATATTGTACACACTAGCTACTACTATAACACAAGCCAGGAAGAAGAATCTAACATATTAAACTAACCTCAGCCGACAGCCAGTGTAACCATTCCTTGATATCCTTTCTCACAAAATCTTGAGAGTGATCAATGTTTGGAGCAGCATGGAAATTATCTCCTGATATATGAAAAAAAAAATCTAACAGTAATTAATCAAACGCAAATTTAAATAAGGACAACGAGTCAAAAGTATTAAAAATAAGTAAAAAAAATGCAATCTTTAAATAAAATAACAAGTAAAAACACTTACTATATCTTCAAAGCCCTCAGATTCAACTGGGCAAACAAAAGAGTAAGACCAAACAAGAAAAGACAACTGCAAATGAACTAAAATGAATGCATGAAGACACAGGACAAAAACACACTGAGAAACATTATTGTATATAAAATGATAAAAATCCACAACTTATCAATTATCAAACCAAACACAGATTCAATTGAAGATTTATGCCACAGAATTCAAGAACAAATATAGGTACAGAAAAACCCAAGATAGATTATCACTTCAAAGGAAAATCCATCCAAATGAAAAGGAAACACCAAACTCCAGCTATCGCCTATCGCATTCACACCAATCCACCGCACGTGCAAAGACTCACATCCACTGAGCTAATACCACCGTCCACCACCGTCAAAGACTCACAGCCACTGAGCCACAGGAATTTCGCCCTCACTCGTCAGTTGTCTCCCCCTCTCTTAGCTCTCTGCAGTGCCGGACCAATGGTTAATTAGATTTGGCCCCTGTTTGTCCCACATTATTTTTTTCATTCTCATTCTTTTACTCATTTTCAACCACACATTCTTCAATAAAATAATATTTTCTATCACATCAATAACTTTTCCTTCTTTTTCAACCACATATTTCTCATCACATCACTTCAAAAAAATGCATTCTCTCATTTTATTTTAATGTGCACCAAACACACTCCATTAAATTGGTTTTGTTATGGAATGTAGGTTTGGGCCAATTTCAATTGCAAGCAACATCGGTTAATTGGGCTAATTAAGTGGGCCTTTTTTTTAAATAAGGCCCAAAAATATGAAAAAGGAAATAAGAAGGGGAAAAAAATCAGCACGGCAGCTCTTTTAATCTTCTTCTTCTTCTTCCTCTCGGCGGACAGCAACTCGGCGTCAAGACCTTAAAGCTTCCAGCTACCCAGCACGGGCGACCGTGGGGGCTGGCCAGGTGCTGGGTCCGCCACTGTCCTCTGACAGTATCAAGGTCTTCGTTTTAAATGAATGGACTAATATGAATATATTGATATGAAACAAAATATGCGTGTATATATAAATATTTTTTATTAGGATTTAATGGAAAGAAGATCATTTTAGAAATTTAATTCAAGCGATATGTCATTAGACACGATCATATATAATATAGAAATCACACATAAAAGGGTAGACAATTAATTAGATTCTGAGTACGCCCAATTTAGTAGCAACTGCCTCGTCACCGATCATTTCATTGATTCCTCCTAAATTGCATGGATTTATTGAAGCTCGTGCACTTGAAAATGCAAAAATCTAAGGGTGTGTTTGAACCACGTTATTTTAGAAGAATGTATTCTTGAATAGTAGATTGATGGAGAATGTGTGGTTGAAAAGGAAGGAAAAGTTATTGATGTGAAGGAAAATATTATTTTATTGAAGAATGTGTAATCGAAAATGAGTAGAAAAATGTGAATAAAGATTTTAATGTGTACCAAACATGGACTAAATCTATCAACTTTCTCCTAAATTAACTTTGTAAATAGAATGACATTATTTGCATCTCATTGAGATGACAGCATGCCTTCTAATATTCTCATTTTGTGCATTAATCTTTGGCCCCTCAATCTTATATTAATTTTTTAGGATTTGTTTGAAAATATCATCAGGATGCATATATACCTTGACGGCTCGAATAATAAAAATACAAATTATAGAAAATAAATGACAGATTTGTTGTGTTGGGCTGACGCCACTTTGGGACAACGATGAGTCGATTACGATCATCAAAGTTTTAAAGCCCATGATTGAAAACAAAATTAAAAAGTGGCCACGCTGAAAACATGGAAGCCCATGACGAGGCATGTGATACACTCAGTACAAGCGTTCTTTAGTATGTATTGAGTTTTTTTATTTATTTATTTATTTTCGCCGAATTATATTGTATAAGATGTTGAATTGAATAGAATTGAGTCACATGTTGCCTCTGCCTTTACTGGTCATAAGCCTTATTTTATTTTTGAAAATTCATTTTACTATGATTGACATCTTAGCAGTCGTAAATATTTATAAATAAATTTAACAGCAAAAGATGCTTTAACAAATTTCAGAATGATTCTTAGCAAATATTGGAGAAGGCGTTTTTGTCCATACTATTTATTTAATCGCCAATCGGCCGTCCTAAAAGGCTAAAATAGTTTGCAAATTTATCGATTGGACTAAATAATTGGCTGCTGTACTGTGAGATAACAGTAATAACTTATTTAAATACCTTAAGAAATAAAAAAAAAATTGTCACGTTAATAATAGCGCGTGCTTTTGATGCCATTGAGGCTTGAAGGTTGGACAACATCGACATAAACAATGAAAGCAATAATTACTTTCTTGTATAGGTTTATTTTATTATTTTATATATTATATATTAATAAGTTAGTCTCTTATTTTAGTTATATAAAGTAGCTGAATATTATTGTTAACTTAGAAAATGAGGCAATTTTAATATATTTTTATTTTTATTGTTTGGTCCACACCCTAATGTTGTGTGACGTAAAATATCACGTTATATAGAGAGAGTAAGTGGTTTCCAGCTACTCTCAATCCTTTAGCTTCCATAAAAATGTTTCAGAAGCTCTTCGACACTTCCTCTGATGAAAGCATTAAACTGCTTCTCTCTGCGGCCATTGGCGTACTTTTCATCATCTGGTTCGTGCTATTATTCATCGGAAAAACAAAGAAAAACGGTCCTAATTCACTGCCACCAGGCCCCAAAGGCTTGCCCCTTTTGGGAAACCTCTTGTCTCTTGATCCTGAACTTCATACATACTTCGCAACCCTAGCAAGAACTTATGGTCCAATTCTAACCCTGAAGCTAGGCAAAAAGATTGGTGTAGTAATCAGCTCACCAGATTTGGCTAGGGAAGTACTTAAGGATCAAGACACGACTTTCGCCAACCGTGACGTGCCGGTGGCCGCCAAAGAAGCAGCCTACGGCGGCTCAGACATAGTCTGGACACCTTATGGACCTGAATGGAGAATGTTGAGGAAAGTATGCGTCCGAGAAATGCTTGGTACTTCTTCTTTAGACTCTGTATACACCCTGCGACGCAGCAAACTCCGGCAGACGATTAAATACTTGCACAGCCAGGCCGGTTCACCGGTCAACATTGGAGAGCAGATGTTTCTGACTGTGCTGAATGTGATTACAAGCATGTTGTGGGGTGGCACGATCAAGGGCGAAGATCGGGCCGGGCTTGGGGCAGAGTTTAGAGAAGTGGTTACAGAGATGACAGGATTGTTAGGGATGCCTAATTTATCAGATTTTTTTCCAATTTTGCAGCGTTTTGATCTGCAAGGAATAGAGAAGAAGATGAAGATTTTGGTACAGAGATTTGATAGGATATTTGAGACCATGATCGATCAACGGTTAAAAATGGGAGATAATGGGGCAGAAAACAAAGATTTTCTGCAGTTCCTTTTGCAGCTGAAGGATGCTGGAGACGCCAAAGTTCCTTTTACAATGACACACCTCAAATCCTTATTAATGGTAATAATTATTTCCTCCACCTTATCTTTAATTTAATGTTTTACTTTCACAAATGGGAAAGCATAACGCATCAAAAATCAAATCATAGCCTTCAAGAACTAGTCTTCTTCATTTTTATAATTCCTGTTTTTCCAATGAAATATGAACTGTACATAGGCACGACTTACCTCACTTTGTAGAGGTGTAGGAAAACCAACGTTCCCTGTGGATGTACTTGATGTTATGCTTGGAAATAATATTTTGTTTGACAAATCAAAAAACTTATTTAGCCATGTTCGGTAGAAATTATAATTTTAATTTGCTATAAATTCAATTCAATAATTGATATTAACCACATGGATCTACAATTTTTCAACCACATTTTTCATTAACTTTTATCAAAATTTATCAAAATCTTATTTTAATTCCTACAAACGGAGGGCTTACTCGTAACTAAACTTTACAGGATATGGTTGTTGGAGGAACAGACACAACATCAAACGCAGTCGAATTTGCCTTGGCAGAAATGATAAACAAACCACAAGTTCTAAATAAAGTCCAGCAAGAACTGGAGACTGTAGTAGGCAAAGACAACATAGTAGAAGAATCCCATATCAACAAATTTCCATATCTCTATGCTGTAATGAAAGAAGCCCTTCGTCTACATCCTACTCTTCCACTTTTAGTCCCCCACTGCCCTAGTGAAACCTGCACTGTTGGAGGATACACAATCCCCAAAGGGGCTCGAGTTTTCGTTAACGTGTGGGCAATACACCATGATTCTACTATCTGGGAAAACCCTTTGGAGTTTTCTCCTGAGAGATTCTTGGATGGAAAATGGGATTACAGTGGTAATGACTTCAAATATTTTCCGTTTGGGTCGGGACGAAGAATTTGTGCAGGGACAGCAATGGCTGAGAGGATGTTTATGTATTCACTGGCTTCATTAGTTCATTCTTTTGACTGGAGATTGCCTGCTGGAGAAAGTTTGGAGCTTTCAGAAAAGTTTGGGATTGTGTTAAAGAAGAGAAATCCACTGGTTGCAATTCCAATCCCAAGATTATCTAGTCCTGAACTCTATGACTAATAGCAAAACTGCTGCTGCATATGCTATGGTGTGATCCTGCTACTAAGTCTTAAGAGAAATAAATGAGAAAAAGAAGGGGAAAAAAAAAAATCTTACTTTATTTTAATTTGATTGCTATAGTTTAGATTGTTGTCTTCAAAACACTCATGATAAAGGTCACCAACGGGGTGTAGACATTTTCGTGTGAAATGATAGACCTTTCTCGTTTATGCCTTGATATATGTTTTAAAAGTATCATTGGATTAGAATGAGTCGTTTTTGATGGGTCTAGAATTTTTAGATCATACTCTGAACTTTAACTCTTCTATACATGTGGTCAAAATTTCATTTTTATCGATGTGAGCTCTTGCAGAAGACCATAACCGATGCATACTAATTTCTTGAGGTCAACTAGCTAATTCCATGAAAAAAAGTTTAGATATGAACAGGGGCGGAGCCTGCTTCTTGAAGTAGGGGGGTCCCGGAGTTGAAGGGGTGGGGGCCCACGGCGGTTCGGGGGCAGCGCCCCTGAATTTTTTTTNGGTGTAGTAATCAGCTCACCAGATTTGGCTAGGGAAGTACTTAAGGATCAAGACACGACTTTCGCCAACCGTGACGTGCCGGTGGCCGCCAAAGAAGCAGCCTACGGCGGCTCAGACATAGTCTGGACACCTTATGGACCTGAATGGAGAATGTTGAGGAAAGTATGCGTCCGAGAAATGCTTGGTACTTCTTCTTTAGACTCTGTATACACCCTGCGACGCAGCAAACTCCGGCAGACGATTAAATACTTGCACAGCCAGGCCGGTTCACCGGTCAACATTGGAGAGCAGATGTTTCTGACTGTGCTGAATGTGATTACAAGCATGTTGTGGGGTGGCACGATCAAGGGCGAAGATCGGGCCGGGCTTGGGGCAGAGTTTAGAGAAGTGGTTACAGAGATGACAGGATTGATAGGGATGCCTAATTTATCAGATTTTTTTCCAATTTTGCAGCGTTTTGATCTGCAAGGAATAGAGAAGAAGATGAAGATTTTGGTACAGAGATTTGATAGGATATTTGAGACCATGATCGATCAACGGTTAAAAATGGGAGATAATGGGGCAGAAAACAAAGATTTTCTGCAGTTCCTTTTGCAGCTGAAGGATGCTGGAGACGCCAAAGTTCCTTTTACAATGACACACCTCAAATCCTTATTAATGGTAATAATTATTTCCTCCACCTTATCTTTAATTTAATGTTTTACTTTCACAAATGGGAAAGCATAACGCATCAAAAATCAAATCATAGCCTTCAAGAACTAGTCTTCTTCATTTTTATAATTCCTGTTTTTCCAATGAAATATGAACTGTACATAGGCACGACTTACCTCACTTTGTAGAGGTGTAGGAAAACCAACGTTCCCTGTGGATGTACTTGATGTTATGCTTGGAAATAATATTTTGTTTGACAAATCAAAAAACTTATTTAGCCATGTTCGGTAGAAATTATAATTTTAATTTGCTATAAATTCAATTCAATAATTGATATTAACCACATGGATCTACAATTTTTCAACCACATTTTTCATTAACTTTTATCAAAATTTATCAAAATCTTATTTTAATTCCTACAAACGGAGGGCTTACTCGTAACTAAACTTTACAGGATATGGTTGTTGGAGGAACAGACACAACATCAAACGCAGTCGAATTTGCCTTGGCAGAAATGATAAACAAACCACAAGTTCTAAATAAAGTCCAGCAAGAACTGGAGACTGTAGTAGGCAAAGACAACATAGTAGAAGAATCCCATATCAACAAATTTCCATATCTCTATGCTGTAATGAAAGAAGCCCTTCGTCTACATCCTACTCTTCCACTTTTAGTCCCCCACTGCCCTAGTGAAACCTGCACTGTTGGAGGATACACAATCCCCAAAGGGGCTCGAGTTTTCGTTAACGTGTGGGCAATACACCATGATTCTACTATCTGGGAAAACCCTTTGGAGTTTTCTCCTGAGAGATTCTTGGATGGAAAATGGGATTACAGTGGTAATGACTTCAAATATTTTCCGTTTGGGTCGGGACGAAGAATTTGTGCAGGGACAGCAATGGCTGAGAGGATGTTTATGTATTCACTGGCTTCATTAGTTCATTCTTTTGACTGGAGATTGCCTGCTGGAGAAAGTTTGGAGCTTTCAGAAAAGTTTGGGATTGTGTTAAAGAAGAGAAATTCACTGGTTTCAATTCCAATCCCAAAATTATCTAGTGCTAAACTCTATGATCACTAATAGCAAATCTGCTGCTGGATATGCTATGGTGTGATCCTGCTACCAAGTCTAAGAGAAATAAATGAGAAAAAGAAGAAGAAGAAGAAGAAGAAAAAAAATATATATCTTACTTTATTTTGATTTGATTGCTATAGTTTAAATTGTTTGTGTTAAAAACACTCATGATAAAGGTCACCAACAGGGTGTAGACAATTCCATGTGATATGATAGACCTTTCTCATGAAATTCTCGTTCACATCGTCTTCTATTTATGTACGCATTGATGCCTTCATATGTTTTAAAAGCATCAGTGGATTAGAATGAGTCGTGTTTGATGGATCTAGAATTTTTAGATCATTCTCCAAACTTTAACTCTTCTATATATGTGGTCAAGATGTCAAAATTTCATTTTTGTCGATGTGAGCTCTTGCAGAAGACCTTAATCGACATTAACTCAACACCTAAGTCTTCAAATTAACAAGTTTCTTGAGATTCTTGAGTTTGTGGATTATGTGATACGACACCACGTAATTTCCATGTATTATCATCCTTATCTAGATTAATTACATTTATTGTTTATTAATAAAATTATCTTCTACGTGACTAATTATATATTTTACAGTGGAATTAATGTGCTTTAAACGTCCAAGATAATCGACATGCCTACTGATTTAAGTTTAATATATTTACAATTTTATTATGTTTAGATTAAATTATATTGTATATTTGTTTCATTCTGGACTTATTGCTAGTCGTGCATTTGGGTGAAAACTAGGTATCAAGTTATAATAATATCTTTTTTTGGATTATTTAATTTGAAAAATTATAATTGAACAACAAAATTGGAAATTGTCTAGCATTTCTTTGATGTCATGAGAAACTACTCCATGCAATAAGGTATATATATTATAATTTAATTTGGTTACACATCTTATGGTTTGTTTGGTGGTTAATAATATGATGAACCTACTGCAAAATCTTTGTTGAATTATGTAGAATTACATTCACACATTCATATGAATTCCAATTACATTCACACATCCAATAAATGTTTTAAACAGTACTTGTTAAAGGCTTAAATCCGTTAGAGATGTATTATTAATTACTTGGATGCAATCATTCATTTCCTGTTAAAAAGTTAAGGTTCATTTACTCTAAATTGTTTTGTAATATTTTGTAAATTATAAATATTAAATCGAGTGAAAGATCTAATACCTTAGGTATTGGTTTAATACTTCATGTTTAAGAATTTTTACACAGTACTGTATTATTGATACATATTTGTTGCAGCGTATTAGATGATATCAATATATAATTAATGGAATGAAAACTTTTAGCTTTACTGTACCAAATTTTCATGTCCATCTATATATATATATATATTATGTTGTTAATTTGTGAGTTAACTGGAATAGAAATGGAAGCTTACAAATAAGAAATTGTATTGCTGATAAAATGAAATCATTGGTTAGTATAATTTGTTGGAAAATACCAACGTATGGGGCCACACGTGTATATATATAAGAAATGTGTGGTGTTATTTTAAAAGATTAGTCAATTAAAATGATCCATTAAAACTAATTTTGGACTAATGAGTGTTAAATGTCATGAAATTAAAGTATAGAGATCAGAACGGTTATTTTAAATTGATGAGGAACCAATTTATAAGAACCGAAAGATAATAACTGCATATACAGTTATTATTTATCATGGGGTCATGGTCCCCAAATTGAATGTGGTTTTCATATCTCCGTATCCTCATCAACAGAAAAAAGAAAATTTCAAGAGTAGATCACGAATCAATTGGAAGATCATAACTCGTTCAAGCAATTAGACACATGGATCAAAGTATACTTCCGCTTTTATTATTCTAATTGATTTCAACATGAAGGATTTATATGCATGAAAAGGGTTGATAATTTTAGGGCTTGATAAAGTTTTGGATTGATAATCCCTTTTACTTTTCCCACGTACTTTGCTCTATGACTTTTCTTTGTGCAAAATTTGTTTCTAAAACGGGATTTTAAACATTTGTGCAGTATGAATACTACACCACAAATTATAAATGGTTCAACCTTAATTCTATGGAAATTGGGATTTGATATATCACTTTGTTTACCTTAATTCCTAAAATCGAGCGGTGTTGTTTAGTGCATGAATTGAAGATTTACTTTAATGCTTTATGTGTCCCCAGAAAGTGAAAATGGAAACCAAGTAAAAAGGTTGTTTACTGTAGTTAATTCGGTGTATTTTTTTTTCCTTGTACACCTTTAAATTTATATATGTTGATGTTTCTTCTTAATTATTCAAAATAGATATTAATAAATAAAGAATTGAGTATGTTGAAATTCCTAAATAAGTCGTACTAGCTTAGGATTCTTGGCACGTTGATCTTGTTGACGGCTAGAGACATCTACATTTGTTATCTAAAAAGTATATTGTTAAGCATTCCAAGTAAGTAAACCTCCCATTATCTTCATGGTAAGTTACATTGTTAAATGTAGAAATGTGTTACCTAAATTTGTTATTATATGAACTTGATATTCAATTATTACGTTTTATGTTACTAATATTTATCATGATATATTCATACACGTCAATGTTTTCATAAACATACATGAAGTTTTGAGGAATAAAAAGTTTTCAACGTCATGAGTCAAGGAATATTTTTAAAGATATATATACATCACAATTATTTTGTTAAAAGGTGTATGTCTATGTTATAAAAAGTGTGAGGGGGAAATTGAGCGTGGGGAACCAGCGCACCCGATCAATATTCAATGATAATTTTAATATTAACCACTTGCGATACTACCGGTAGAACGAACCGTATTTCAAATAATAATTGCTCACTGCATTCTGATTGGTTGGACAATAGATCAAGTGAGCTCACAATGTTAATGTTAAGCTTTTAAAGAAATGAAAAGAAATGTGATACATAATTAAAAACACTTTATTTTAAAGTAATTTGTGTACATATCATAAGCATGTGTTATATGCATTGGGGTTTGCTTATTGGGCTTTAGCTCATCCAAATTATCCCCCCCATTTCCAAACGATGAAAGCAAGATAATTCAAGATAACGATTTGTAGTGACACAGATTTAGTACTATCATATTTAAATGTTGAATTCGATTTTATAATTAAAAGTTAACATTCAGTTTAATTTTTCTATGTTTTACTAAGTACAAATCATTTTGAAATGATAAGTCGTTGATCTTTATTATGTCAAAGAAAAATTTAATTGTTTCCTTCATTTATGATTTTAAGAGAAAGTTAAATGATAATATCTCCAAATTTAGGTATCTAAATTTGGGGGTGTTACATGTGAAGTCTATTAAATTGTTCAATTTAATCATTTAGTCTAAGCAATTTTTATAATAGGGATAAATACGACATTCACCTATTTATTATTAGTTCGTATTGGATATAAACCTAGAGTTCGAAAAATTATAATATTTTTCTTCTCAATTTTATTTTGTTTATATTTTCATATACGATACCTTACATTATATAAAGCCAACAAGCGTGATTGGTCACCATCTCTCAAACGTGACAAATTAAGTACAACCAATGAAGCCATGAACAACATTCTCCTCATCATAAGTATAGTTTCTACACTTATTCGAGACTCTAAATGATGATGTTTTATTGTCATTTGGATAAAAATCTATATAGTTTATGTTCTATTGTATTTTGTAGATAAAAAAATTTGTTGATGAGGAATTGGAGAAAAGTATGCAAAATAGCGAAAAAATGGTAAAATCCAAAGTATGGGGATTAAATTGATTATTGGATGCAAAGTTTGGATATCAAATCTCATACTTTGGAAAATGAAGGACTTGAAGGATAATATAGCGTTAATGGATTTGAATTGGAGGCCCAAAAATAAACATATATCTTCTATATATACAAAGTGCCTATGAAACGGAAATTCTTGTTTTAACGGAAAATTTAACGGAATTTGTTGTTTTAACGGAAAATCAATTTTCTCCGTT